>JAVIWB010000821.1:0-175377 GCA_031893035.1 Dermolepida albohirtum | reverse complement strand
CTCGGTGCAGGTTTCGGCGCGGTGAGCTGGAGCATTATCGTGATGGAGGACCAGGTGTCCATTCTTGACTTTGGCCGCAGGTTCTTCATAGATCCAATGACTTTAGGCAGGCACTGTTCAATATACCACTTAGCTGTGTGTGTCTTCTGTGTGTCCAAAACGACGCGCTCCACAATTCCACTCGATTTGAAAAATACAGCTATCATTTTCTTCTTTACAGATCTGGATTTTCTGACATATATGTATATTTCGAAAAACGTGTGTTAAACGTAATACACGACGCACGAAAAGGTTTCGCATACGCAAGCAGATATTTTGGAATAAGTGTTGAATTTAAGACTAGAATACAATTTCAATTATGTGAAACGAATCTAGAGTGTGTATTTAGTTCTCGACAGTGTAAGTCTAGTACGGATTTTGTGTTTGTGCGGATTTTGCCGTATTTCCAAGTGCGATACTATGATTAATTATCTGCTGATGATGATAGCTTAGTTGTCGCAACACGTATATAGAATACGAAAATTATTGTCAAAAGGATTATAGTAACCAAAGTGAATTAATCAATTAGCTTAAAGGCTAAAATGCTTAAAGGGTTGAGCAATTAAGTTGCCAAAGTATTATTTAAGTTTTACTAATAATGTTAAAAAATAAAGGGAAGATAATTCAATTTCTATAAATATTATGTGCATGAAAGCTTGTGTTACATAATTGGATTATATCTTGTATACGAATGTGGAATAGTTAGAAATTATTGATGTTTGTTAAAAATACCGTAGTCACCTTGAATTTCTCACTTTTAACTTAAATAAAAATATACGATTCCTATTTAATCCGAAAAGAATAATAAAGAAATAAAGGGAAGATAATTCAATTTCTATAAATATTATGTGCATGAAAGCTTGTGTTACATAATTGGATTATATCTTGTATACGAATGTGGAATAGTTAGAAATTATTGATGTTTGTTAAAAATACCGTAGTCACCTTGAATTTCTCACTTTTAACTTAAATAAAAATATACGATTCCTATTTAATCCGAAAAGACCCTGATATGTGTGCACGGCCATAAAATTATTTCTAGGTGATTTTTAAAATAGCGATTAAACGGTTTCGGTCGTTCAACTGCGTGGAGAGGCAAGGAGGGAACGGAAAAGAAATTATGTTCTGGGAGATGATCACTTCAGAGAGGCGAAGAGAGAGAGAATGAGATACATCCACATCAGAATAAATAAAAGCACCCACACGTTCATGACATCTACACACATATTCACTGAAAAAGATAGAGAGAAACGGAGAATAAAATTTATGGTTTATATTTGTATTTAACCTACTATACATATACTACATATAAAATAATAAAATTTGTTTTCTTTCATTTTCTTGCATATAGATGAATTTTAAAATAAGCTATTATGTTGTCAAGCTGAGAAACAAAAGAAATTGTCAAGTTTGACCTGTCAGAGTAGGGCGAAAACAGAAAACTTTCGTAAATATGCACGATGAGATAAATGAAAATGAGCGCGTTGAATACATAAACAGTGACAACAGTTTAATTAAAAAGCACAAATTATGGGTCCAATGTTGTTTTCGGTAGTACAGTGCCAATGCAAACAATCCAGAATTGTAGATCAGTAACCATTATGTTCAAGTCACTTTTTCTTTAATTTTTTATTTCTTCTTATTTAAACCATTTCATTTTGTGGGAGTTTTATATACATACATTCACATGGAGTCATCATCGGTTTAAAAATAACACCCTCTCAGACACTTTAGTTTTTCGTTTGGATAAGTCAGGTTAAACATTTATGTTCCTTTTCTTTCTGCTGAGTTCTTTACGGGCGTCGGAACGAATTAAGAAAAAAAGAAGAGCGTGGACATAAAGCTTTTCGGGGTTGTGAACCCTAGAAGACGTGACCATACGTTTATGTATATGTATTTTTAGCAAATTTAGTTTGCTTTTTCTTGACGTGCTGAAGTGAAGAAGAATAATAACAGTGAAATTTTACGACTCGCGCATTTTTCATTAATTGATGTGTCTACACTTCGTATCGCATGCTTTTTCGTCGAATCCATTAAACGGAACGAAACAAAATAAAGTGTAAAACAAATCAGAGCGGATTTGGTTTCACATATGAGTCCCAATACATGTGGCATTTAAAACATTTTTCGAAAAATTACTGGCGATTTAAATAAATATTTTATAATTTTCACAGAGCAGAAAGTATTGACTACATAATACCAGAACGTCTAATACAAGGTTCGAAGTACTTGAGATTCAAGAGCTCTTCATCCTCTCACATTTGTTTCGGTTAATCTAGCTTGTGAATTTGTAGACATGATCCACTGGTATAAATAATGTATTTAGCCATTGCAAACTGCATTTATTCAACTACTGCTTCTAAAAATGGATCGAGCATATTAGCGCAGTTAGAACATATATTGTGTGATCTCAATGAGAACCGTTGCGGTCTTTGTTTTATTGCCGTCTTTGAGTATAACGTAACAATGTTAGAAGATTGTAATAGTGCTACAGCTACTCGAAAACAAAATATTAGAAGAACTTCCAGACTTAAAATATGATGATGATAAATTGCTTAAGCAAAAGCCGTTCTTTTTCTTAAATCTAAACGCATTCGTCAATTTTACAGAAGTCATGCCTCAAGTACTACAACCAATTACAAATTGGGGAATATGGTTACAGGCAGCGTTTGATTATATTAAACATTTTCAACATAGAAAGAGTTAATTTTTTCAATTTAATCCGAAGAAAGCCGCGGCTCTTAAAGAAAGTCAGAAAAAATCGAAGATGCTCAAGGTTTTACAGGTTTACAAGCTATTCACAAAGAAGAAAGCAATAGGCAAATTCTTCATCATCGATAGTGGAGTCACTGAAAATACTAGACGATGTACAGTAAGCATAACAAATGTTTTTGATGTACAGGAAAATATGTATATGTAGAATGTAGAATGGTCTTCATAATAATGATATCTAAATAAAATTGGTAGTCTGAGCAGTCTCATTCATAACATAGAGAACAAAAACATCTTACTTTCCGGATGGAGTAGTTAAAATTTGTATCCTTATATATATAAGGATACAAATCTTATATATATATATATATATATATATATATATATATATATATACACTACCGCTCATAAGTATGGTCAACCTTGTTTCATTACAGTTACTATAGAAAAGTTGTAATTATAAAATTTATTTCTGTAGTAAGAAATAGTTTTATAGTAAACATTAAAATCTATAAAAGCTTATTCAAAAATAATTATGGGATTACACTATTATTCACAATGAATGATAATACCCTAATAAAACTCCAGGTAGAATAATTCCACTTAAGGGATTAGGTCTGTCAATTCTTGGAAATTTTCGATTGTTATGATTTTATTTTAAGGTAGGGTGTTATTGTAAACTATACCAGTATTTATACTTGAGTATTTTGGCAAAATTGCAGTTAGTTTTTGTGAGGTGCTGATAGTGATAACGTCGTCTGTTTCGAAGAAGTTCAATCGGTTAGAAATGCCTAAACGGAAAGAACTGAGTATAGAAACACAATCGTTTATAATCACATACCATAAAACTGGCAAACGCAACCGCGAACTTAAATTAAATCAGTCCACCGTGGGTTATATCATCAAAAAAACACCGCGAATGTGGAAATGTGTTGAGCAGAATTCGAAAACACGGAACAAGGGCAACAACCTCAGCAGAAGATCTTGCAATGGTGCCAACAAGCAAGAGAAATAGACGAAAAACAGCCCCAGAAATTACAGCAGAAATGAATACTGTTCGTTGAAAATCCATAAGTGTTTCCACAGTAAAACGGCGATTAAAAGAAGCCAGTCTTCATGGACGCAAGCATAACAAGCAGAAATGTTTAAAGTGGGCACGCGATCACCAAAATTGGACTATAGAAGACGAATAAAGTAGTGTGGCCCGATGTATAATGGAGGTCATATACGAGGGAGCGTTTTTATATTCGCGGAATGAGCGGATTGTAGAGGGGTGAGTAGGCGCATTGGGGGCGTGGCCTGTGCAGCGACTCATGATTAGTATAAATACGAAGTTTCATTGTTATTAGACAGTTAGTCTTTGAGCTATCGTCAACCAAGTAACATAATCAGGAGTGAAAAGTGAAATATGGAAAAAATCGAATATCGTGCCGTTATAAAGTTCCTTACCAGGCAAGGAAAATCAGTCGCGACCATAATGAATGAGATGTCATTGGTTTACGGCGACTCTTGTCCTGGAAAAACCATGGTGTACAAGTGGCATAGTTTATTTAAACAAGGAAGGGAATCCCTTGAAGACGACCCGAGGCCGGGCAGGAGCATTGAGGTGACCACGCTAGCACTTATCCAAAAAGTTGAACAAATTGTACTCGAAGATGCTCGACTAAAGAAGAAACAACTCGCAGAAATGGCTGGAGTATCCAATACAACAATTTTTAAAATCCTACACGATCATCTCGGCATGTCTAAGGTCAGCGCAAGATGGGTGTCGAGAATGCTCACGCCGCCGCAAAAACAACAGCGCGTAGTGTTCGCGTGCATTTTTGGACCTCTGTAATGAAGACAAGGATGATGTATTGAGTGGAATTGTTACTGGAGACGAAACTTGGGTTCATCATTATGAACCTGAGTCCAAACAAGACTCCATGCAGTGGCATAAAAAGGGCACAGCACCTCCCAAGGAATTTAAAGTGTCACAATCAGCTGGGAAACTCATGGCAACGGTATTTTGGGACTCGGAAGGAATATTGTTGATTGATTATAAAGTTTCTATAACCGGAAAATATTACGCTTCAATATTAGAGCGACTAAAAGAAGCCATTAAAGAGAAAAGACGGGGAAAATTGACAAAAGGTGTTCTGCTTTTGCACGGCAACGCGCCCGTCCACAAGAGCCGCGTTGCGTTAGCTGCCCTGCATAAGGTGGGCTTCGAAATTGTGAATCACCCACCCTACAGCCCAGACCTGGCCCCGAGTGATTATTACCTGTTTCGGAAAATGAAAAAAGAGCTGCGGGGTAAAAAATTTACTGCCGATGATGAAGTCAAGGAGGCAGTTTCGGCGTATTTTGCAGATAAAGAGAAATCATTTTTTTATGAGGGTATAAATAAATTAATTGAAAGATGTGAAAAATGTATCCGTCTTGCAGGTGAATATATTGAAAAAGAAAAATAATTTGGTTTTTTTATTTCCACCCCTTGTCCCCCATTCCGCGAATATAAAAACGCTCCCTCGTAGACGAGTCTAAAATTTAGTTAAATATATTATACAACAATTTATTTTTGATGTAAAAATATATATTTTTCACATACGTAAATAATAAAAAAATATTAGTATTTCAATTTTGATTTTTGTTACAATTTGAGGGTTAAATGCGAGTGACCAAACACTTATGAGCGATAGTGTATATATTCTACAACAATTAAAGAGAATTTCGAATTTAAGGGATAACTATTCTGATAATACGATTTTATGAATAACTTATATATAAATATATGTCTCTGTGTAAATATATACAATGTTCTAATTGTTTTGATCTAAATTTTGTTGTTGTTCCACAAAAATTATTCCTGATTTAATTTCTACCAAACTTCTAGCTCTGCACTCCTGCAACTGATAACATGACATGATCGATAATGTCTAAGATATTCAAATAATTTATTAGATACATAAAAGATTTCCATTATCGATTTTATAAATTATATTTATAGTTATTTTTAGTACTGCTATTATACAATCAATAAAATTATAGAATTTTATGCTTATTAAGATCAACAATCAGCTGATCTGCAACGATTTTTTCGAAGACTTTTAAGGAAATACTGAGAATACTAATCCACCGTCAATTAGGAAGATTAGAAAGACTATTATGTTTTTGAAATATGGTCGGATAATAACACATTTACAGGAGATGGAAATTCGTTTCATTTCCTTGTTTTCGTTGATTTGATGTTGGTAGTTTTCCCAATATGAAGATTAAAAAATTTTGCAGGTCGGGAAGTAGAAATTTGGAAAAATCATTTAATTGTTTGTTTTCTTCCAAACACAACACGCAACGTAATTTTGATGGAGGCTGTGGTTGATTAACTTAATCACTAAGGTTGATATATAACCCCTTTCCACATTAATTTTCGTATTCTGTATACGTATTTCGACAACTAAGTTGTCATCATCAGCAGATAATTAAACAGTGTCGCATCTGGAGAACTACGACAAAAATAGCCGTACGAAAACAAATTCCGTTGAAAGCCAAAACGCACACTACAGTGTGCTTTCAACAGTACAGATCGTGTGCGGAATTTTTTTTCGTACGGGTATTTTTGCCGTAGTTCTCCAGGTGCGACACTGTTTAATTAATGTGGAAAGAGGTTATATATCAACCTTCAGAAATTAACAACACGTAACACTGTGCTTGAAAGAAATCAAAAAAATTTATGGATTTTTCAAAATTTTTCTTTTCAGGCGCGCAAAATTTGTAATTCTTCATTCCTCTTACATATACGTAATTAGATGCTACGCGCAAAAAACATTCTAAGCAACGCTTCATTAAACGTATCGCATTTAACATGTGATATATATAGTAGTTTACCACTAATGTTTGATGCCACCTTAACACGAATTTTTATGTTTAAATTTTGTATTGCGTTTTTTAATACATCAAATATTAACTAATAATTTATATTAAACATTCAGTCCTTGCAAATGCATTCATTTTAACTACCGTTTTCAGTCACGTAATTGCAATGCACTGGTCAAGTTTACCAAACATTTAAAAAATGTTACAGCAAAAGATTACTTCAAGAACAAATACTGCTAAGTTAAATGCAAAAGTATTTTGAGTAAACGACACATTGTTGTTTCAATATATTTATACCTTGAAGAAACTGAGAGGGGAGAATGCAGTAGTATTAAAGTCTTTTGTTATCAGTGTATAATGTACATCTTGGTTCTTAGCGGTTTAGATCGCGTACGGAGTTTGTTTTCGTACAGGTGTTTTTCGCCGTGTTTTACCAGGTGCGACACTTTGCAATTGTCTGCTGATCAAGACAACTTGGTTGTCGAAATGCGTTTACAGAATTACAAAAGTTAATGTGTAAAGCGGTTATATATCAACCTTAGTGATTAAGTTAATCAACCACAGGCTCCATCAAATTCAACGTTTGTTATCAGGTCGAAAATGTAAATAATCTCGTATTACACACTACGCACGCCATTGCTCATTTTTTTTTTTCCAATAAAGCATACAAGAGCTCTCTTTCTAGTTTGATATCGTTACGGCTCGACTTAAAAGTATAGACTAGATAGGGGCAACCTTTGACATGTTGTGGGCCAAACTTTAATGTGCAAATACGTTCGCGGGCCGCGTTTAAAAGTAGTGCATTTTAAAGTAGTGTTCATAATTTTTAGCGATAGATATCAGATATGAAATAATACGACAATGTCTCGCGGGCCGGATCAAATCTTACAACGGGCCGGATCCTGCCCGCGGGCCGGTTGTTGCCCACATATGGTATAGACCAAAGTTGTAATTTAAATCGTAAATCTTTTTGTAATAGCAACTGTAAATTCACAGTTAAGTAACGAAAAAATTATCTAGTTATAGAAAAGTTGAATAATGTCTTAAATAGATATTTAGATGTTATCAGATTAAGACAAATATCTAATGATAGTGATAGTGCTTTCCAGATTCCTTAGACAACTTCAAAGATTATTTTAGCTATGTAAATATTACATCACTAGATGTGGAATCATCGTTTTCTTTGTATAAGAACATATTATCAGTCATATCAGGTGTGTATCACTGAGTGAAGTTCACAGAAGAGTATTTCAACATTTTTTACATGTTATTTGAATTTACTGGCGCTTAACGGTCCTACTACCATCCATTGAACGTATGAATGAGGTTATTGGTACCTTTTCACTGGGTAAATAATAAGAATTTACGCCACTAATATACGCCCTTCACGTTCATTAATTATTTAATCTATTGAAACAGTTATTTACTCAATGTATATATGTTCTAATGATAAGGATGTGACAGAGGGTAGTAGCAGATGAGGAGTTATTTATTTAAAATTTCGTATGTTTTGAGTTTTATAATACAGCTATCTCAATAAAGGCTCTGTCTTTTACGATATATTTTTTAAATCAGTCTCTATACATATGAAAGACTGTCTACTATGACTCAGGAGTTCCCAAACTTTATCAGTCCGCGGCGCGTTTACAATTCTCTGAACACTCACGAGGCGCCACGGAGCGCCGCGGCGCACACTTCGAGATACCTTGTCTATAGAATTTAGATAAGTTGTATTCAAAAGTTATTTATAATACCCTTTGCTAGTCGTGTTATGTATTCTAACACGAAAACACTTTTTCTAAAATTCAATTACAATCACAGTATACTAATTTCACATACTTGAAACATACTGCATGACACATTAAGCTATTTTTAATATGGCTTCATAACAACTTAACGGAACTGTTTCTTTCGTACGCAGTAACTTCATGTCAATAATATTTTTAGCAAATTGAAAAAACATTATTATCAGCAACCTTGAATAATATTCTATGATATAATCTGCAAACATCGTGCCTTATATACATAAAAGTTAAATAGTAAGAGTGTAAATATTTTTGCAGTACTAACGACTTTGACCTTTGTTCAAGGCCTGCGTATACATCGAAAAGTTTTTTTAGGAAAATGCAATAAAAAACAGTCTATGAGTGAAGCAGACGCAGAAATGGATTAGCTAATTTAAAAAAAATTTTCAGTATCAAATTGGAGAAGCCTATCTAATTATGTATGTATATACATACATATCTAGTACGTTTTTATTGTACATAATAAATACAGGATGGGGCAAAAAGGATCATCTAATTCTCTTTCGCTATAACTTTTGTTTAAAGTGAAAACTCATTTGCACTTATTAAATTTTGTTTAAATTAATTGCGGTCCGACAAATGACCGCCGCCGTCGTTCTTGTAAATTTGGGCTCTTTTGATTACATTTAGCATAACTGTGCGCAGCATTTGCGGTGTCACGTTGTCAATTTTGGGTCGACTGTTGTTCTTTAACTTCTCCAAGGTGCGGGGCTTGTTCGTGTACACCAACGACTTCAAATGTCTCCAGAGGAAGAAGCCTGGGGCAGTCTAATCGGGAGATCTGGCTGGCCAAGCCAAATCACCGAGACATGAGATTACACGTGCTGGGAAGGCATCCTTCGAAATACGCATTGTGTTGCGTGCAGTATGACAAGTGGTCCCGTTCTGTTGGAACCACATGTCCTTCAAATTTAGATCGTCAACTTCTAGTAAGAAAAATTCAATCAGTATTGCCCCTGGACGCCGCCATTCACCGTAATAACGTTATCGTCGGCTCCTTCGAAAGAATAAGGATTTTTCCGACGTAAGTACACACCACACGGTAACTTTAAGAGGGTGTAATAGTGCTTCATATATGACAGGTGGGTTTTTCCGTCCCCCAGAACCGAGAATTTTGCTTATTGACGCAGCCGCTGAAATATAAATGAGCCTCGTCGCTCATGATCAATTTTGATGGAAAATCATCTACTACTACACGGCGCCGAGATACAAAATCAGAAAACAAAGTATAAAGAAATGAGAAGCTATGATTCTTCTAGAGTTTTCTAAAAATTTAACTCTTCAACTAAGAGAAGATTCTCGACGAAGAGTTAAACCTCAAGGGCAATGTAATACCTCTGGAACTGAAATTCGACTGCATATATTTTAGCAAAACTGGAAAAATAGCAATATTTTTGATTTGCTTGTTTTCTTAAAAATGGAAACAATTCTATCTCGTTTCCACAATTTAGGAATGACATTTGTAGAAATAGGAGTAGTAATGATGAGCCGCGAGAATATTTCCAGCACATTAAATTAAAAAATTAGGTATTAAATCACCACCAGATGTATACAGTCAGTCGCAGAGGAAATCGAACTCTTTTAAAATAGTAATTCTTAGAGGTGCCATCTATTGAAAAACTATGCGTTGGTAAGGAAGATCTTTCACTAATGTTATGTCAAAATATCATGACATTTACATCATTAAGTAAAAGTGTGTATTTGGCATTGGTCGAAAAATGAATTTTGAACAAAGAGCAAATATCAAATTCTGTTTTAAACTCAGTAAATCGTTTACTGAAACGTTCAATTTGATGAAAAAAGTATATGGTGATGCGTGTTTATCAAGTACGAGTGCGTATAGTGGTATAAATGATTTAAAGACGGTCGTACAGACATAAATGACGACGAACATCCTGGTGTAAAATCTGTGGTTACGGAAAGTGACATCGAACTTAGGCGTGAATTTATCAGAAATGAGCCGAAATCCTCATTGCGATACGTGAGAATGGACTTAAATATTTCCAAAAATTTAAATCATCGCATTTTAACACAGCATTTGAGAGGGAGAAAGGTTTGTGCAAGGTTTATACCATACAAGCTAACTGATGATCAAAAATTACTTCGCCTTCAACATTGTACAAACTTGGTTAAAGACCCAAAAGAGGACGAAAACTTCAGGTTATTCTATTGTAACTAGCGATGAGACGTGTTGTTTTCAATATGATCCAGAGACCAAGCGTCAAAGCTCTGAATGGAAGCCTTTAAACGAAGAAAGATCGAAAAAAAGTCGTTTGGAGAAGTCAAAAGTGAAGAAAATGTTGATTTGTTTTTATGATTCGAAAGGCATAGTGCACAAAGGGTTTGTACCAACTAGTCAAGCAGTCAATGCTGTATATTATCTTGGTGTTACGATGCATCTTTGAGCGCGTATATAAATGGCATTTTAAACATCAATCATGTGCTTTCTATCTATTCTCCAAATTATATTTAGCGATGAAAGGACAGCGTTATGCCGAGGTCGAAGTCATTAAAAAGGCGTCGACAGCAATCTTGAAAGACATCTCTAAAGATGAATTTAAAAATTCATTCGACATGTTAATTGACCGTGCAAAACGTTGTATTGAAGCCGAAGGTGACTACTTTGAATAAAATAAATGAATTTTATCAAAGTAGCAAGATTTTGTTTTTATTTTAAAAAGTTCCGTTTTCTCTGAGATAGACTGTGTATATTTAATCGGGCAAGAAGATATAAAACTTACCAATTTAGAATCAGGTATTAGTACAATTTAAAAAGAGAAGAGCTTCGTATGAGGGACCCTTGAAATATATCTGTCTAAAATAAAATAACATTCGGCTAAAATAAATAACAAAGAAAATAAATTCTGTAAAGTGAATGAGAGTTATGAACTATTAGAAGCAATGTCATCGACTCAAAAACTATCAAGATAGTTTTCGATATATAGTCTGATATATTTAGCCCAAAAAATCCAAAATGGTCGTATTTAGAAGAAAGAAAATGCATAAAAAGCATTGCTCATAATGTAGGAATATGTTATGATGTAAAAGTACAGACAACATGTCTTCATTTATCTGATAAAGGTGCCAAATTGTCTCTTGATTAGATTTTATGCAATATAAACAACTCCAATAATGGTGCGATTTTATTGTGTTCAAGATACTGTGATTATTCTTCTGTTCAATAAAACAATAGGTAATGTACAATATCTGGCCTTGATTCTTTATTTTCGCATAATAAATTCTTTTTATGGTTTCTTAATTCTACCCTAATATAAACAAATAATGGAACGGCAAAAGTAATACGCACGTGTGCTGTCTGTTGTGATTATTAGAAAGTCCGGTGGTCCATATGTGTTACACATACATACATGTTTCAATTAAAAGAGACGGAAAAGAGGCACCTGGAGCAGGTGCGATTTTTGCCATTTCGGTCACCACATCTCATCGTATTGCCCAATAATGTTTGCAGTTCAAGTTATTTTGATGAGGCATACGCACAAATGCGTGTCGCTGAATGCTGTTCCATTTTTACCAGCTGGACCGCATTGCATCTCTTTCAGGTGCGGTCAAGAGAGCACCTGTAGTTAAAACAGGCAAATCTGCGAATGTATTAATATGGATAGTACAAAAAGAGGTCGCATCTGTTTCAGTTTATTGCCGGAGAAACTCGAAAATAAAACAACTTAATCATTGATGTTAAAACAATAAAAGGAGAGTACAGACAATTATCTGATTAAAAGGCTCTATGTTAATGATCACCTATGTAATATGTGTAGTTACTGCGTGTACACAATTAATAGGAATAATTACAGTTTTCCAAAATCAATAATTTACTTAAAATCCTTGAGCACATTGAATTTTACTTATAATTTTTTGGATTATTTCTGTAACTGCGAGTCGTCAAAAATAAATAAATTTTAATTCTTTTACTTGGCATATTTTGGAGTATTTTCCAGCTGATTAAGTCTGCTTAAGTAATCAGTACAAGATTTTGATTATATTTTTCAGTAAAAGTTGTCAAGAAACAACAATCATTTCTATTTCAGTCGCTTGGTAATCAAATGTGTGGGATTATCAGTACATGTATTTTTTATACAAAGTAGGTCTTAAATAATAAACTTCTATATACAAAGGGTTTTCCAATAAGGACTTGACAACTTTTTTTCCAAATAAAATGCAGATTATTTGAGATATTTCAAAAACTTTATTATCGGGTTGAAGTACAATCAAAACATTTATGAATGGAACTCGACTTCGTTCATATGGCCACCGCGGGCACGTTTGCAGCGGTCGATTCGTTGGACCCAATTTTCGATGACTCGGCCACACAATTCGGCCGAAACGGCTGCTATTTCGCGTTCAATGTTGGCTATGAGCTCTTCCAACGTTGTCGGCTTGTTGGCATAGACCAATGACATGACGTAGCCCCAAAGAAAAAAGTCTAGAGGCGTTAAATCGCACGAACGAGGCGGCCAATCGATTGGTCCATTTCTTGAGATAACACGCTCATCAAATTTACTCTTCAATAAATCGATTGTAACGTGTGCTGTGTGGCTTGTGGCACCGTCGTGCTGAAACCACATGTTGTCCAAGTCCATATCTTCCAATTCGGGCCAAAAATAATCGGTAATCATGGCACGATAACGATTACCATTCACAGTAACGTGACGATCATTATCGTCGACGAAAAAATATGGCCCTATGACGCCGCCGGCATGCAAACCGCACCAAACAGTTATTTTTTGTGGATGAAGTGGTGTTTCATGAAGCACATGTGGATTTTCACCCGACCAATAACGAATATTTTGTTTATTGACGAACCCATTGAGCCAAAATGAGCTTCGTCACTGAAAATGATTTTGCGATGAAATTGATCATCTTGGCGCATCTTTTCCAGAGCCCAATCGGAGAACGTACGTCGCTTCAAATGGTCCATCGGCTTCAATTCTTGAGTCAGCTCGATCTTGTATGGGTGTAAACCAAGATCCTTACGCAAAATTCGCCATAAAATGGTCTGGGCGATGCCCAACTCTTGAGAACGCCGTGGAATTGACTGATTTGGATCATTTGCTATGGACGTTTCAACGGCAGCGATATTTTCGACACTTCGACCAACCCGTTGTCTCACTGGCACAGCAACATCACACAACGAATATGTAGACTCAAATTTTTGCACTAAACTTATTACTACCTGTCTACTAGGGCGAGAATTACGACCGAAAATCGGAGTTAACGCTCTTAAAGTAGCGGTCACCGACTCCGAATTTCTGTAGTAAATTTTTATAATTTGCAGATGTTGTTCGTTCGTGTACCGTACTATACTGAATAAATTGACAATGACAGTTCGATGATTAGTGAAAGGGTACGTTCACAAATTGAATTAAAAGTTGTCAAGTCCCTATTGGAAAACCCTTTATAAAAGGAAGATTCATTTGCTAGATAAATTCAAAGAAGAAATCCAGACTGCTCTGATGATACCGGAATTACTGAAACGTTGGAATATATAAATTCTTCAAACGATAGAAATAGCCCAAATAACAACTCAAATACAGCCAGTACAATATTTGTTGAATCAGAATTCCAAGAAAACCGCTATGTCATTTCTTGCAATAATCCGCACTCGACGCGTGCTCTGCGGCGCCAAATATTTGTAAGCAGTGGCGCTACTTAAAATTTTTCTCGTTATTTTTTTTTGGTGAATATATTAGAAACTATTGAATGTATTTTCAATAAGCTTTCTTTGTTGTGAAAATTTTAAAAATGGTTGATGATTAAAATGCCATTTGTAGTTAGAAAATCAGTGATAAGCGTCGAGCGATGAGATGGTGCATTATCATGTAACAAACGTCAGCTACCATATTCAGGAGGAGGGCTCACACGACGAATACGCGTCAAAAGACGCTTCATAACACCAAAATAATATACATAGTTGACTGTTTGACTAGTTGGTAGAAACTCTTTGTGCACTATACCTTTCGAATCATAAAAATAAATCAACATTATCTTCACTTTTGCCTTTTTTCGGTCTTTCTTCGCTTGGATGCTTCCATTCAGAGCTTTGGCGCTTGATCTCTGGATCATATTGAAACCACAACGTCTTATCGCTAGTGGCAATGTAATATCTGAAATGTTCGCCCTTTTTTGAGTCTTTAATCAAGTCTGTTCAATGCTGAATTCAGTTAGCTTGTGTGATACAAACCTTACACAAATCTCTAAATGCTGGGCCAAAATGCGATGAATTGATCCTTTGGAATATTTAATTCCATTCCCACGTATCGCAATGAGGATTTCGGCTCATTTCTCATAAATTCACGCACAAATTTGATCTTACTCTCTGTAACCACAGATTTTTTGCACCAGGATGTTCGTCGTCATTAAGTCCGTATGGTCGTCTTTAAATCGTTTATATCACTCATACACACTCGAACGTGATAAACACGCATTACCATACACTTGTTTCATCAAATTAACCGTTTCAGTAAACGATTTATCGAGTTTAAAATAGAACTTGATATTTGCTCTTTGTTCAAAATTCATTTTTCGATCAATGATAAATACGCACTATTACTTTATGCGCAATTTCTCTGCTTCTAATGATGCAAATGTCGTGATATTTAGACATAATATTAGTGAAAGATCTTCCTTACCGACGGATGATTTTTTAATAGATGGTGCCACTAAGAAAAAGATCCGCTTTCTCTGCGACAGACTATATATATATATATATATATATATATATATATATATATATATACAGACTTGTTCATTCTAGAATTAGATATGCGCTGTCCACAAGTGGAAAGAGTGCAGTTAGGTTAAAGCGCGCGAGAAAGGAGGATAGAATATCTCTCACTGGCAGTTTCGTTTTCTCCCACTTTTGTATTGCAAACAACTTCCCCTACTGTATTCACTTATTTGACGAAGATCAAGCTAGAATTCGTCAGTTACCTGAAGAACGAGAACAGAGGGAAATCGAGGTGTGCAGTATTGTTGAAATCGAACCTTCTTATTCTAGTAAACAAATATCTGAAGTAGTTGACGTAAAACCTCTAACAGTTCGTCGTATTCTACACTAGGATTTTTAAAAGTTTCTTTTAATTTTTTCATTGTTTGAAAATCTTTTTAATTTTTAGAATTTTCTATTTCATTTATTTCAAGAATATTTTATTAGTTTCACGCCAAATGGCAAAACATTTCAAGAAAATAGCCATGTTTGAAAATCTTTTCAATTTTTAGAATTTTCTATTTCATTTATTTCAAGAATATTTTATTAGTTTCACGCCAAAGGGCAAAACATTTCAAGAAAATAGCCATGTTTGAAAATCTTTTTAATTTTTAGAATTTTCTATTTCATTTATTTCAAGAATATTTTATTAGTTTCACGCCAAACGGCAAAACATTTCAAGAAAATAGCCATGTTGCATTTTATTAAAAGATTCAAATAAAATGCATCAAATAATTTATACAATTCAAAAATGTAGGTACGTATTGTCAATGCACGCGAGAAAGTAGGGGAAGTTGTTTGCAATACAAAAGTGGGAGAAAACGAAACTGCCAGTGAGAGATATTCGATCCTCCTTTCTCGCGCGCTTTAATCTAACTGCACTCTTTCCACTTGTGGACAGCGCATATCTAATTCTAGAATGAACAAGTCTGTATATATATATATATATATATATATATATATATATATATATAGATATAGTATAATTTCATTTAGTTTGTTTCTCACAACATTATGTTGTTTTAAATGCTACGATTATAATCTCCAAGTTATATGAAAAAAGCAACAACTTATTTATATGAGGTTTGTGCGATAACAGCGCTGCCTAAGGCAGAGATGGCGCGAATTTGTCGGAATTTCTATCTATCATTTCCGAAATCCCTTATTAGGTTAAACATGACAATACAAAGCAATCTGTCAATTCGTTGGTACTTGACAATGCACCAAAGCGAACGTCGCGTGTGATTTTGTAAAAAATATGAAACACTGAGATGAAAGCAGTAATTCAGTATATTCATTTAGCTTACCTTAACATGACCCCAAATCGAAACAGAGTTGAATTTTGCACTATTTGCACCGGCTCACGCCTTTTCAATGATTGAAGACTATGTTCAAGCAGTGATTACGTACTTTCATTGAAAAGCATAACACCAACCGAAATCAAAGCAGAATTGGATTTAACACTATTAGAATCTTTTATAATTATTTTCAAAGTTGTAATGTTTTTCAAAAATTTTTCGATATTAGTCTAAAGAAGATAATTGAAGAAATTTATATTGTTAAAGTGTTTAATTTTTTTCTAAGAAGTTTATGTTTAAAATCAGAGTAGAAAAAGTTTATTCATTGGCGCTAATTATCGGATGTTAATATGAATTCGTGGCTTATTTGCTTATCATATCGAAGTAAATAAATAATAGAAATCACCTGAACGAATCAAAGGTTCAAGTGAATCGTATGCACGCATCAGAAATTCCTGACCAATGTATCACATGGAAAAATTACTACATATTTGATATCACATCGATCTAGTTATAATTAATTGTATTATCTGGTTAGGAATAGCTTTCAATTTACAGTTAATTATGCTGATGATACGTCATTCAGCATTAGAGATGATGCACTTGGGACGCTTGTCTATATTAGCTCTGAATATATTGTATATACCTCCTTGAACAATGATTTAATTTCAACGATCTTAGCATTAGTCATAACAAAATGAATATAATTTTATTTAAAACTAAAGAAATAGAATATCCTTTCAATTTACCTCTTAATAATCACGATTATGATGTACAATTTTGTCACTCTCTTGATCTTTTCTATCGACGATTGTCTTAATTTAAGGGTTCATATTTATAAAGTTTAACAAAATTAGTCCTTTTTGTTTTTGTATTCGCGTACTCCACGAGACTGTTAGCAAAGAAGTACTGCGCGTAATTTATTTTGGTATTTATTATCCACACATAAAATTTGGTATTATTTTTTGGGGTGGCAGTAATGAATTGAACCGTGTTCTGGTCTTCTTATTTTAGATTTAATGATGTGTATTTATTGGCTGTTCATACGATTGCTTTGTGTATAGACGTGTTTTTCTTTTAAAAACGTTTTCTTAGATTTAATATTTGTGTGATATGTAATGTTTTGGAAACTGCCTCCTTTTGTAGCTGTAGTAATACGTTCCATGGGGAGAATTTGGATGTAGCATACAATATTCAGTTAACTTTGTTGTATCAAGACAATATAACTCTTTTAGTTATGTGCTGGACCACTTACTTATTCCAAAAGAGTAGGCGAGAACTGGTATTGGGAATCTATTAAATACATCTATATCTTAATTATAATCTTGCAGAGGTAATTTTAAATCAAATAGTATTTTAAATACATTTGCCATATACATACATATATTCTTCGAACTTTAATAAATTTATTTAAATACAAAGATTTGTTTGAAGAAAAAGTGGCTAGATACAAGTCTAGTGTGCTGTCTCAAACATCGTTTACTGTTGACTGAAAGAATGTCTAAATTGTGCCAACCTAAGATTTCATAATAAGTTACCAGCATCATTAATGCAAATAAGCATCATTAATAAATACTTTCAAACGGCTGCTTTATCAATTATTACAAAAATTAGAACCCTATGATTCTGAAGAATTCTTTAATTTATAACATAAGTATAAGTTACAATTATAATCTATTGTATTTTGATGTTTGCGTTTCTGGTAGAAAGATAAACATATTTTGTTGTAAAAATTCAATAAAAGAAAGTTATAATTATAGATTAAATAATTCTTTTATGTAACTAGCAAGGTTTTTTTTGAAATATTTCTATATATTATTCTTTAGTATTCATTGTGATGTTTTGAAATAATGGCTTATTACTAAGGCTGCAGAAACGAGTGCTTTCACAGTAGCGTACGGCTCAGTTACTATCAATATTATAAGCGGCAAATGCAATTACTTACTATTTTACTTTTTTTCTGTTGTCGATGTACATGTGTAGAATGATGCAAAAATTCGCTGAAGTACTGTGTAATTATTACGCATTCGAGTGCTGACTCAGTCATACTCCCACGGCGAGGTCAAAATATGTTGGTGTATTTTTTTTACATTTTGAGAAGTTTTTTACGCTTCCCTAAAGTAATGATATGTATTATTAATATAAATTTCTGTTTGTAATTTATTTCATTCTTTCTGATTTCTTGTTATATTTTTTGGGGTAATTCAATTGTTTGATTTTTACAGGAATTAGTATAGGAAGTTGAAAGAGACGGATGAAAGCCCAGACGCTTTCTATTCTCGTTTTTGTTTCGTACGTCTTAAAGGAATTTCTCACTTGCGTATGTTAATTAATGATCACATTACGCAATTATGAGATGTGGTTAATAACCGTTGTAATCCTAGTAATGGGGACTTGTAAAAAGTCTTATTAAAGTATTTAATGTTTTACAAAAATTGTTAACGAAAAATCAAAAATTTTCTTCATTTCAATTTTCAATTTTTATCTCTATATGAAAAATTTGAATCAATATGTTTACTAACACTTATATACTATAAGATACATAATATATATATATATATATATATATATATATATATATATATATATATATATATATATATATATATATATATATATATATACAAACGCACATCTTGCTTCAACAATGAAATAATAAAGTAAGATTAATGACTTACAAAAAAAAATTATATATGTGACACATTTTTGGACAATATTTGGGGACATTTGGAGTTTGGTGAGGCAAGTAATTATTACCAAAAAAAAAGTTTAATTGTACTGGTTAATTGTATATTGTATGTGATTTCGATAGAGCCTGTGGTTGATTAACTTAATCACTGAAGTTGATATACATATACATATATACATATACATTCTGTATACGTATTTCGACAACTAAGTTGTCTTCATCAACAGATTATTAAACAGTGTCGCACCTGGAAAATTACGGCAAAATACCTGTACGAAAGCAAACGAGTTCCGCACAGGAACCGTACTGCTGAAAGCCAAAACGCACACTGTATATTCGTTTCACATGGTTTTTAAAAACTGTTTTCTTGGGTAAACCAAGATAAGACAGATAGCAGAAGGGACAGAAAAGACAAATACCTACATGTGATTTATTGCACTGTCCCTTGTACGTCATTTAAGAGATTAAAGAGAGATGAGTTATGATTAAATCCCAGGTCAGTTGATATACAATATAACCCCTTTCCACATTAAATGTCGTATTCTGTATACGTATTTTGACAACTAAGTTGTCATCATCGGCAGATAATTAAACAGTGTCGCACCTGGAAAACTACGGCAAAATGCCTGTACGAATATATACATATATATATATATATTTCAGTTGTATGAAAATTAGAACTTCCTATTTAGATAGAGTTTAATTAATGAAAATTAGCGTTACATTCAATTTCATTATTTTTCAAAAATGTATTTTATGTTCCATTAGGCTACATTTTCACGCATTTTTGTCTAGAAAAGGATAACATTGTTTAGTTTCGTTACTTGCAGAAAAATTTTGAATATAATACCGCAAGGTCATTTTTACGTATATACTTTTAAAAAGATCTAAAATTTTCTGTATTTATTAAATGCCTTTGATTACATTTTATATTTAAATTTACGAAAGAGAATCTAATTTTTATTTTTAATGAATATTTATTCTTAGTTTGCAAACAAATTTGTTTAAACAAGTTTTTAAACAAATTATAAATTTTAATTGGTTTCTTTTTGAATAAATCTAAATATTTTGTTCCGAAACTAATTATTTTATTTGTTTGAATGTCATGTAAAGCTAAATGCTAAGCCTAGTTGATTAAAAGAACTGATGCTTAACCCATAATTTTGAATAAAAGAAAAGTTTTTAGACGAGGGTCTTAAATTAAAAATATTGTGCTGCGAATAAATGACTAATTGACGTACGAGGGTCACAGAAATAGGGGGGGGAAATTTAATTTAATTTAGGTTTTTCCGATGCAGGAGATATTGAAGAAATCGAATACGTTACCACCTTCACAATATCGAAAAAAGAACGCGCTTCTTGGACAAAGATATTCACCTTGCAACGAAACTTGGACGCAGAAGTCTATGCTTTTATGAAAAGCTTTTCAGTTATTTTTAAGTTATTTTCATATTATAAATTAAGTCATTTTTATATTATAATTAATAAACAACACTCACTTATGACCTCTGTGCACCTTTTACATACATTTTTTCATTCTTTTTAATATTTCTAATATTTTTATCATTCGCATACTTTATTGTCGGTTCAAAGTCACCCTAATAAATATGCACAATCCTATTGAAGTTGGCCTTGATTACAACACTTAGCCTCTATGCAATGTGGGCCCTGTTTTAACAGTTTTTGAACTTCAGTCTCGGAAAATACAGATACTTAATTTCTTCCTCAAAGGAAGATATTTCATCATTGGACATCAGATACACTTTCTCTACGTCTTATGTATCTTTATCTGTATTGATGATTCTGATTCATCTTTTTCCTCTTGAATTGTTTTTCTCATGGAGGGTTTTTGCCTTATAGTTTTAGAATATCTCACGTGTTCTTTCCTATATTTTGCTTTGGATTTGTCCAGTCTTTTCCATGCTGCTCCCATGAGCAAAGAGGAGGTTGTGATCAATGCTCCCAAGGGAACATTAATTATCGTAGTTTCTTGTAGTCACGTAACTGTCCGCATCTTACATTACAACTTAGCTTTAGTTTACTTATGGATCTTTGGGAGCACTAGTTTCCACATCTACACACTAGCAGTGAGCCCCCGATTGGATAATAAGAGCAATTATTTACAGTTATAATTCGACCATTGATTAATTCATTTAAGCATTAAAATGTACTCCTACGATTGTCATAATATTTATATTTTCTGTTCATATGGTGCCCATGTATGTAACACTTTGTTCACAGCATGAAGAATCTAAGTTTTTTCATGATCTTATTGTATCCTTAATTATTATTATTATTGACCAAAGTTTTACATTGTTTTTAGGGCTCGCCTATAGACTACTTATCATCTCATAACACTATAATATATATATACACGAGGCTAGCCGTTTATATTTCGGGAACTGGCAACACTGTTAGTGTTGCCTCCGATCTGATGATTGCACCGTGAAGTTTGTCATTTTTGGCAGTATATTTACTTTGACAGTTTTATTATCCGGTCACTATTTCTATTGTTGACAGTAATTTAAAAATTTTATGTCGAAAAAATGGAACTTACTTGCGGACATTTTCATGCAATTATTTTTCATAACCATCGACGTGGATTGCATCGACGCACTGAATTATTTATATAGTGATCAAGCACCATCGAAAATTACAGTATATCGTTGGTATAGTGAATTCAAACTTGGACGGCGTTTTTCGGACGATAAATTTCGTATAGGTCGTTCCACAAATGTTGTTGTGTCGGAAAACATTAATGCAGTGTCTAAATTGATAATGCAAGACCATCATGTACAATACCATGATCAAGGCATTTCTAGATATTAGTAACACCAGCGCGCATAAAATCCTACATGAACATTTAGCCGTTAAGAAGCTATGCTCACGTTGGGTACCACATAATTTGACAACCGCTCAAAAAAGGACTCACGTTGATTAGTGCCAAGAAATGCACAAAAAATACAATGGCGGTGCTTCAAAGAACATTTATAAAGTCGTCACAGGTGATAAATCTTGGATCTATACGTAGGAGCCCGATAGTAAACAGCAGTCGACTGTGTGGATATTCCAAGATGAGCCAAAACCAACAAAAGTTGTTCGCGTTCGAAGCACATCAAAACAAATGATCGCCTGTTTTTCTCGGAAAAACCAGTCACGTAGAACGGTCAATTCCGAACGGTACACATCTATTTGTTTGCCAAAAGTTTTTGAATAAATAAGGAAAACAAACCGAAAACAACAGATCATTATCCACCATAACAATTCGAGCTCTCACAGGTTAGTTCAAACAATTAAATATTTGACCCTGCAAAACATTGAATTGATGAGCCATCCGCCATACGGCCCTGATCAAGCATCCTGTGACTTCTTTTTGTTCCCATACGTGAAGAATAAACTTTGTAGTCAACGGTTTTTTACGTCGGCAGAGGCAGTTGCATTGATTTTCAAGAATATTTTGAAGAGCAATAAAACTATTTTCGATAATAAAATATTTTTTTGTTTGCTATTCCCGAAACACAAACAGCTGCCCTCGTATATATGTATATAGCTTCATTATTTCGAATTGTCTGGATAGCCAAAGTTAATATTAGTAATTAATTGTATTACAAAAATTTGTATCAATTGCATTGGAAATACTTGGAGCTTGTACTAAAGCATGAAGGTATTTACTGAAAATAAAATCAAGTGGTTTAATGAAATCAGTAGCAAATTTTCCATTCGATAATAACTGATCTAGAAATTAATAGTACGTGTGTACATTTAATGTATGTACTTTAACCTTTGGTTTGTTCAGGTGATTTTCGTTATTTAATTGTGTTTAAAATTTCAAAGTGATAAAGCAAGTGCATTGTTAATACATACCGACCTATTAATATTTTATCGCTGTGTTCCGTAAACACCTCTATACCAACTTTATTAGGTCTCTTATATCATTAAAACAGCATGGCTTCATGAAAGGAAAACCAACTTTAACAAATTTGGCTGAAATCATCCAAATACATCTTTGGACAGTAGACATCAAGTGGATGTCTTGTAAACTGGTTTCGCCAAGTCATTTAACATGCTAGATTGCTTTCTAAATTAAGCTCTATTGACTTCTCTGATTTTATTACTAGTCTAATAGCATCGTATCTTGAAAATCGGACGAGATATGTGCATTATAATGGATTCTGTTCTACTATCGTTACGGTCATTTTAGGAGTCCCGCAAGGATTCGACCTGGGTCATTTATTATTTAATGTTTATATTATTGACCCGAATTGTAGAGACCTAGCTTATGCAGATTATCTCAAAAATTTCTCATGGATCACTGATGGCTCTTTTTGACATGCGTTTGGTGTAATGAAAACATGATATACTATTAGTAGTAGTATTAATAAATGTGGAGTGGTAACCCACTTAAGAGTCACGAATCTAGTCTTGTATCTTTACTATCTGTATGTAATGCCTATACCGAGACACACTAGTTTTGGTTTTTAAATTTTACAAACAGGGAAGAAATTTATAAATTTAATATCCTAGAATCATATTACATAAAAAAGGAAATCGCAAAAGTAGTTAAGCCTTTTTTATTGATCAAATTAACGTGGTTACAACACTCTTGCCGGGAATACTTCCTTTCATTACTATTGGTTCTAAATATTATATAAAAAGCTATTTGTAACAAATGTATAAAACCCCATTAAAACATTGTTTCGTGTTACTCTTGTATTGTTTTGATAACGCCGCAAGGCGAAATGTACAGTGCTACCTTAAAAAGGCGTACGATCTATCAGGTTGTTGCAAATGTAATGTCCGTTTTTTCCTTCAGTCTGAACTGAATCGCACCTATGTGAAGACGTGTATGTTTTTGGTGAAAATTATTATTGTATTTGTAGAAAAGGGTATTTATTTTGAAGTGTGTTCCCGTTCCATTTCTTGGAAAGATTAATACACCTGTCCTTGTCTCGCCAATGGAAATGCTGTCGGCAAGAGATATTCGGGCAATTTACCTCTTTCAATTTAAAAAGGGATTAAATGCAGCTGCAGCAACGCGAGAAATTAATCAGACGTTCGGTGAAACCACGTGTAATGAACGCATATTACGGCGATGGTTTAAAAAATTCAGCGAGGGAAATTTTGATTTGGAAAATGAGCCTCGCGGATATGCGCGTAGCACCGTTAATGACGACGAGCTGCGTGTAGAAGTTGAAAGTAATCCGTCGACAACAGTGCGTAGCCTTGCACAAACATTTCAAGTGTCCATTGCCACCATTAGTCGTCACCTTTCTTCGATTGACAAAGTGAAGAAACTCGATCGATGGGTGCCCCACCAATTAACGGAAGTCAATAAGCTCCGTCGATTAGAGGTGGCTACCTCTTTGGCTAATCGACAGAAAGTTGAACCGTTTCTTCATCGAGTGGTAACGTGTGACGAAAAGTGGATACTTTATGATAATCGGAGACGGTCAGGACAATGGTTAGATCGAAGTGAAGCACCAAGACAGCATGCACGAGCATCACTTCACCCGCGAAAGATTATGGTGACTGTATAGTGGACCAGTAAGGGTATTATTCACTATTCATTTTTGCAACCTGGTGAAACCATCACAGCAGCTTGCAGCCCTCACTAGTCAATAGACATGGACCCATACTTCTTCATGATAATGCAAGACCTCATGTTGTACGACAGACAATTCAAAAACTTTCGGCATTTGGTTACGAAATTCTCCCTCACCCACCTTATTCACCTGACCTTTCGCCAACTGATTTTCATTTTTTCCGAAGTTTAGACAATCACTTAAAAAATAGGGACTTCCCTGACCGGGAGCCTGTAATAGCAGTGTTTGAGCAATATGTGAGCCGTCAAAACCTAGATTTCTTTTCGAAGGGAATTTGTCAGCTTCCAGGCCGATGTAAATGGAGACTATTTTGCAGAATAAATATTTATATTTTTTTAAATTTAGACTTTTTTTTATTCCTTACAAAATCGGTCATTTCATATGTAACAACCTGATAAATCATAAGTTCTGGTCTATATTTTTAGGTCGAACCGTAACGATATCAAACTAGAAAGAAGAACTCTCTTTCTAGTTAGTCTCTTGAGTTACGGTTTGTTTCAATGAAAAAAACAAACAAAATAATATGTCGTATGTAAAATGCAATACAAAATTTAAACGTTTGTATTACGGTACCATCAAATATTAGTGGTAAAGTATGTATATATGAATATTGAAAGAATGTTATTTAAGACACTTATTAATGAAGAAATAAAATTTATTCATACTACCACATGTTAAATGCGATATGTCTACTGAAGTGTTGCTTTGATTTTTTTTCTGTGTCTACCATCTAATTACGTATACGCAAGAAGAATGAAGACTTAAAACCTTTGCCGTCTGAAAGTAGAAATTTGGAAAAATCATTTAATTGTCTGATTTTTCCAAGCATGTTATTACGTGTCGTGCTTGGAATAAATCAAACAATTTGATTGTTTCGAATTTCCACTTTTTTTAATTCTTCTTACTGGAGAAGAATGAAGACTTAAAAAGTAGAAATTTGGAAAAATTATTAAATTGTCTGAATTTTTTGCAAGCACGATGTTACGTGTCGTGGATGGAATAAACCAAGCAATTTAATGATTTTTTCAAATTTCTGCTTTTTTTAATTCTTCGTACTGGCGAAGACATACCAAATCATACGAAAACAAGGAAATGAAAGAAATTTCCATTTTGGAAGAGTGCTATTATCCGATCACATTTCAAAAACATAATCGTCATTCTAATCTTTCTGATTTTCGGTTGATTAGTATTCTCTTTACTTTCGTAAAAGTCTTCGAAGAGATCGTTGCGGATCAGCTGATTGTTGATCTCAATAAGCATAAAATTTAATAATTTTGTTGTTTGTATAATAGCAGTACTAAATATAACTACAAAGTGTACTAGGAAAGTTTTGCAATATGACGCAACAATGAATCGTAGGAAGCTGCTTGTTGCTGTTGTTGAGACATGTTCATACGTCTATAGTAGCCGCCGCGTCATGTCGAAGGGCTCAGTTATTCATTAGCAATGAGAGTCTAAAGTGCTTACGATGACATCGTGGTCACGAAATGAGATATGGGCAGTTTTGCGTTATAATTTCGTGCGTGGTTTAAAGATAGACCAGTGCTTCGAAGAAATGACTCTTCAACTAGGTGACGTTTGTCCACATCGCACAACGATATTCATGTCGTATAGAGAATTCCAAAGGGGAAATTTAATTGTGGAGGATGCTGAGAGGCCGGGAAGGCCACGGTCGTCTGTTACGGAAGATAACTTTACTACTGTGAGGAAAATGCTTGGCGAGGACAGCCGAGTGACCTATCAACAGATAGAGGGTACTTCAGGCCGAAATGCACCAACAATTCGTTCGATTCTGTATGATCATTTGCACGTGAAGAAACTTTGTTCCCTCTGGGTACCGCATCGAGTGACTGAAGAGCAGATGACCCGACGCGTGACTTGGTGCCGGGAGATACTAAAAAAGTTTAATAAGGGACAATCTCGGTATGTGAACAACATCGTGACAGATGACGAAACTTGGCTGTACTATTACGATGTGCCGACCAAAGCTCAAAACAAAGTTTGGGGCTTTGATGATGATGAGGACACACCCGTAGTTGTCAGAAAATTCCGATCTGTAAAGAAGAAAATGATGGCTGTACTTTTCAAATGGAGTGGAATTGTGGAGCGCGTTGTTTTGGACACACAGAAGACAGTCACAGCTAAGTGGTATACTGAACACTGGCTGCCTAAAGTCATTGGATCTATGAAGAACCTGCAGCCAAAGTCAAGAATGGACACCTGGTTAATCCATCACGATAATGCTCCAGCTCACCGCGCCAAAGTGTTGCTGAAGATCCTGAAATGTCCATTAGACGGGTGGTGTAATTTGACTTTACTTCTTTGAAAATGCTGCTGGTGAAGCTGTAACTGTCAATGATGATCGATATCATCGGATAATAACCAAATTTTTGTGGTCCGAATTAATGAATATTGATCTAGAGGATATGTGGTTTTTAAGAGGATGGCGCTACACCTCACTTTGCACACGAATCAATTGATTTATTGAGAGAAAAATTTCCTGGACGTGTAACCTCAACCAATTAAGCCAATTAACATCACCGTTTGGTGATGTTAATTGGCCGCCAAGACCATGTGATTTGACACCGTTAGACTATTTTCTTTGGCGTTATGTGAAAAGTGAGGTTTATAAAAATAATCCACAATCAATTCCTGCTTTGAAAGATGAAATTATTCGTGTCATTGGTGAAATAGAGCCTTAATTATGTCAAAATGTCATTGAAAATTTTAACAAAAGAGTGGACGTCTGTGGAGATGCAAGAGGAGGCCGTTTGGCAGATATTATTTTTCGCATGTAAATGTCATAACTGATACTTCGATTACCAATAAAAAGTTTTTGAAAGTGAATGCAAATTATGTGTTTTATTTATTCTTTAAAAAAATCGCGAAATTTGAAACACCCTTTATTTAATGTCATTTTAGACTGATTGCGTGGATAATTATTATAAAAAAAATAAGTTATTTATTTTATACCTACAGAAGCAATATAATTAATTTGTTTTAGCGCCATACGTCTCAACAGGAAGCTGCGAATTACTAATGTACCGTTATTTGGAAGCTATAAATTCATATATCTACGTCATACCGAATGTGCGTCCTTTTCGTATGTTATACGTAAGACGGAAACGCTTAATTGTCGAAATATGTCTATTAGATGAGAATGTCCCTGCTCGCGTTAAAAATCCAATTAATCAGATGGACAGCCGCATGAGAGATCTCAAGTAGGTTGACTCCAAGTGAATTTTAATGAGTGAGACTGACCAATTTCTGCCGGTCGGCCACATCCGATTATCTAGCGAATGCATGAATAATAAAGCACACACAACGTGCGAACTTGGACTCAAATAACATTCTAACTAAAATTCGTGTTAATTGTATCTGTGTATGTGTGAATTATCCGGCGACCTTGTTCACTTATTAATCCAAGGTTCATTTGTGGATCACTTTGGACACACGTGGCCCTAAAATGGTCGAAAAATATACCACGTGTTCGATACGAACACACCGATTGGATGGGATAGGAAATTTTATCAAGTTTTTGTGTGCGCTAGATTGTTAAATGTGTTTAATTTTGGCGAATAACCTTCGGTTTTATCTATGATTTAGTCTTCCGTTTTCGTATGCTAATATAAAAACAGTATATGTATAGTGTAGGTGTTTTACGGCAAATTTATACGTAACTGATTATAAATCGATCAAGCAAAACACTACGACGTCATGTAACGGTATTAATCAGAAGTTAAAAGTAGTTCAGAATGATAGAAATATCAAAATAATAGTAATAACAATAATGATCAATTTTTAATTTAATAATTAGTATACATATGTATACATATAATAGTGTTACCTCCGTAAACATTCATTTTATGTTTTAAAATAAATGCGAAAATATATTTCATCTATCTTTGATAAATATAACCATAAATTTCGTACAATTTTGCAACAGTCGGAGTATGTTGCAAAATTGTACGAAATTTTAAGTCAGAGAATCATTAGCAGCGTAAACATGTTGTTGAAGATATGAAATACGTCAGTATTACTTGTTTGATAGCAACTACATACAGTTACGCGCAAAAGTATTAGTCCACTTGTATCTTTCTCATATTCAGTAGTAATAATTTCATAAATCGTGTTGCATTTCTGTATTTCCCAAAACTAATATTTTGTAGAATAGCCACGAGCTTTGGCGACTGTCTACAGATTTACATTTTCAAAAGTGGTCTGCGAGGGTGGATCTAGAACAAATAAGAATCGACCTGTGGATTGAAGGGATGGTAGGGGCGCGAGTTCTCCAAGGTGAGATTTTGCCGCGAATCGTACCAAGTGTCGTCGCCGTGAGACCACCGTAGCCTGGCATTTTGTCTGAGCTTCGATGACTGTCTACAGATTTATATTTTCAAAAGTTGTCATCGAGGGTGGATCTGGAAGAAACAAAACTCGGCCTGTGGACTGAAGGGATGGTAGGCGAACGAATTCTCGAAATTGGGCTGCTGTCGCGAACCGTATTAAGTGTCGTCGCCATGAGACCACCGTAGTGTGGCATTTTGTCCGAGCTTTGATGACTGTCTACAGATTTATATTTACAAAAGTGGTCTACGAGGGTGGATCTAGAAGAAACAAGACTCGGCCTGTGGACCGAAGGGATGGCAGAGCAACAAGTTCTCGAAGGCGAGATGTTGTCGCGAATCGTACCAAGTGTCTTCGCCATGAGACCACCGCAGCGTGTCATTTTGTTAACCTCGACATTTTTTTCCCGCGGAGCGAAAGCGTGAGATGGCTTAACCTCAGGAGCAACGCGCTCTGGTAAAATTTTATTTTTTGTTGGGGAATGCTTTAAATAGCTTACAAGGATGATGCTTTGAGTAAAGCTCAAGTCTACGACTGGTTTTTGAGATTTAAAAGGGGAAACGACGACTGAAAACCAACTTCGTTTCGGGCGCCATTCAACTTCAACAATTGACGATAATGTTGCAAAAAATAACATCCTCATTTGTGAAGATTGTCGCCGAACGATGGTTGAAAGAGACCTTCAGGAAGAAAAGGATTGCTCTTTAGCGCACATGAGATTGGTTCTTCTATAATCACAACGCATTGGCTCACACTGTTATCTACGAAGCAGTTTTTCAACAAAAGCGTAAGGAAACTGTTTGTTCACTCCCCTTGCTCACCTGATTTCACATCCTGTGACTTCTTTTCGTTTTTAGACTATGGAAGAGAATAAACAAAATTCGCTGAAGAGGTTAAAGGACACGTCATTAAGTAAGTTTCAGAACTGTGGATAATGGAAAAAGTATTTGAACAAGCATATTGGGCAATGGAGAGTACTTTGAAGGTGATTAAAATATAGTGCAAAAATACTGAAAATTAAAAGTTATAAAAAGTATAGATCTCCAGGTGTCGTTTTCGTTTCACTCAGCCTACATTCTACATTTAAAACCAGATTCGAGAACAAAATTGTTCAAAGTTGAAATCTTTAGTCACTATTTAATACTAATTCTGTACATAAGTAAAACACCCAATTTACGATGTATAGTATATTTGAAAACGTTTCAAATGCTTTAATGCAAACTATCCCCATAACTGCATATATTATTATTTTTATACCGTTATTCAACCCATTTATATATTACATATTTAGACAATGTTTCGCCATTTTTTTGGTAGATCCATGATCCCATCGAAAAACTTCTGTGGTTTCTGGTCGATAAAATTAATATAATCATAATTTATAAGTAATCTAGCCTTTTATACACTGCCCGCCATAAATGAGGGATCTCATACTATCGATAGAATCGCTCGGTCTCTATACTTGGGTTTCGGTAAGGACAATTGAAATAACAGATGCGAGTGCGTTTCTGGGAAGGTTGCCAATAATATCCGAATCATTATATAAATTACATAATCATATTTGTTAGTGTAAAGTATTATAATTTCCTTTAATCTTTTCATGACCTATATTTAATATTAATATTTTCCCTGAAAATATTTACTTTAAAGGTTTTTTTTTTATATTACAAGATTACAACTGTTTTATTGTTTATTGTTTATTGGAATTTGTGATACCACACAGAATGTTGTAATCTAAGAAATGTTTAGTATTCGTCTAGAATCTGTCCGAGTAAGTTTTAATACGAGTATTCGTGAACTAACATACAAAATGCCAAAAAGAAAGGAATTAAGTGCAGAAATTCGTAGTGCTATAATAACATTATACAAAGAAAAATTGTTACTGCGGCCAATAGCGCACAAGTTAAAATTAATATGTCATGTGAGGTACAATTAATAAGTACATAACAACGGTGCAATGCAAAAAAACGCGTCGGAAGACCAAGGATGCCCACTAGACAAGAATATTTGCGGCTGGAACTGTTATCTAAACGGAATAACAGCTTTGCGCAGAATTAAATAAAAATCGTGAAAATCAGGTGTTGCTGACTACCGTAACAAGACCTTTACCAAAGGCGGGACTAAAAGAGCGATTTGCTGTTCGTAAACCATTGCTACCATCACAAAATTGTAAAAAACGATTACAATGGGCCAAGGAGCACCAACATCGGAATGTGGAAAATTGGGGGCTGTTCTGTGGATGGACGAATTCTATGGACGATTCTAGAATGTATTGTGCCAACAGTTAAACACGATGGAGTTTCAGTTCTTGTTTGGGGATCATTTTCTTTTAATGGTGTTAGAGATTTGCATAGGATTGATGGAAATTTAAGAAAAGAATATTTGAAAATCTAAAAGGAACACGCAATTTCGTCCAGAATTTAATCGATAGGAGGTTTTTATTTCCAACACCTTACAAATTCTTGGAACATATTTCAGCTGAAATTCTTCAAAAACTTGTGTTGAGACTACCCAAAATTTGTTAAGAAGTTATTAAGTGTAAAGCTGGATATTTGGACGAAAGTCACTTAAAATAACAAGTGCCAATTTTTCTTCATGGACTAATGATATTATTTTGTTTTATAAGGATGTACAGTTATTTATATATATATATATACAATATATTATTTATTTTTATAGTAATTACATTTTTATTCTTATATATATTTTTTACCAAAAGTATACCATTTTTTTGTATTTTGCAGTGATCCCTCATTGATGGCCGGTAATGTATATCTGAATTCCGTGTGCTAAGCCTGGTTTATTCAAAAGAACTCCGGCTCAGCATTTTTAAAACGTTTTATGAAGGAATACTATATAATAAAAAGAGTCTCAATATCAATTAAATATTTTACTCTGTGAAATTTTTTACCTCACCAGGTAGATTTTATCCTCAAAATTTATTATTACATCCTCCCAATAGGATAAAAACTAGTTTTATATGTACATATGTGCTCACCTTACAAATTGAAGCCGAAAGAATCGAGATCATATAGTTGGCTCATTTCTTTATTTCCGTTCTTTTTTTCGGTATTATATTTAACTTATTCAAGTTGTAATAGAGCTGTTCCTTTTTCATTTAAGTTTCTATTAATAAAAAGTTTTGACTACATGACGGTCGACATCTAAATTAGCCGCGTTCTTTAAAAAGACAATCTCGTAGAATTCTTTATCCGTTTGTTTATAAACAACAATTAGTCTCAGGCTCGCATTTAAAAATATCATCACATCATCACCATAGTCATCAAACAAAAACCTTAGTTCGTTCCCACCAACAAAAGTATTGATAACCTCGCACCGACTGGCCACAATGACGTCCGATTTTCAGAAACAAAGAACATTAGACGATCGTTTTTTCGCCCTTCAACGTTCTTTCCTTTCTTTTTTTTGTTGCTCTAGTCGTCAGTTGGTAGTAACCTTTTCGTTCCGACGGACCTAGGAGACAAAAGAAAACATTCGACCTCGATATGCGACGGACAAGTAAATGAAACGGACTGTTTCGGTGGGAATAATCGGCAAAAATGAAAATTAAAGAAAAAGATATATCGGAGAATTGAACTCTCTCCTCTATTTTATGGAACGGCTTTATTTCTGTCGAAAATTATGATTATAGCATCTTGTGTCAAGCAAATGGTGATGTGTTTTCGGGAATTTGATGTGTTTGTTATTGTGTGTCAGACCGAATTCGCGGACACATACGTCCACTCATAATAACGATAAAATAACGAGAAGTGACATTTTAAATTGCACTGATGTAGAAATTTGCGGTTGTATCTTCCATATTTATGTGTTTTGTAGTCTTCGTTTAACCTTTCTGCATCTCTGTATGTAGGAGATGTTTTAATAAATGCTATGTAATTGTGAATGAACTGCTTAATGATATCAAATAGTGTTATTATGTTATTACCCTTTATTTTATATTTAGACGTGTGCGACAATAATAACAACTCGAAAATGTATTTACTTAATCATCTTATTTTTTTTCTATATAAATACTATCGAACTACAAAAAAAAATAATTTCACTTAAACAATCGAAAGTTTTCTTATGATACTGAGAGTGTAAAATTTAAAACGTATGAGCATAAAATTTTTTAAGGAAATCCCCGTTTCATAGTATTATTTACTTATTTCATGTCCAACTCACTATTTTAGATTTGGACACAATATTGAAGGTCAAAAAACAAGTAAACGAAAATGTAAATTCATATTCGAACGGGAAACGGGTAACTAAACGAAAACAAAAGCAATATATACATATATATATATATATATATATATATATATATATATATATATATATATATATATATATATATATACAGTCGAACTCTGACATAACGAACTCGCAGGGCATTGAATAAACGTTCGTTATAAGCAGGTGTTCGCTATAATCGCAAACGCTATTTTAAAATTGTTTTAATACACGCAATAAAACATGCAACAGAAATGCTAAAGTAAATCATTACTTTTTATATTTTGTTATAACAAAAAATTCCTTTTTAATCGTTTCATACGTATAATAAAATACACTAGAAATGTTAAAACAAATACATATTTATTTTTCTAACAAGTAAATAGATATAGACACTTATAGAATGGAAAACAAGTATCTACTATAGAACATACATATTATTGAGGTAAATAGTAATTTGTTATTTTAGATTGCACAGAAATTTTTTCCAACATAACTTTTTCGATTCTATTTTGTAATAAATCAATCGCGTTTCTTACGTCATTCCCAACGTCACATGTTTCAGTATAAGTGGATACCAAAGTTATGGCATTAAATACATCCATTATTATTGGTGGTTCAGGCTCGAGTTCTTCTGCTCCTTCAGCCTCATTGTCGTGTTCCTCTTGTTCTTGCTGAGAAACTTCTGACACAATTTCCGCATCAGTTGGAAAGTCACTAGTTATTAAATCGCTATCAAATTCCGAGTAACCCATTAATTCTTTCTCGTTGTTAAATATATTTATATTGTTTTGGTTTACCCATACTGGCAGTAGTAAGTTATCATCGTTATGATTATCATTTTTATGTTTTAAAATCAATTGTGCAAGAGTAAGGTCATCATCCTTATCAAAATCAGTGCTACTATATAACCCAGCATGTTTAAAACAATTTTTGATAGACATTGACGACACTTTTTGCCAAGCTTTGCTTATCAATATTACGCCGTCCAGCAAAGAAACTTTAAATTCCATTTCACGCTCGAGACAGTAAATTAAACGAATTAAAAAAAGTCTTCGGTAATGTGATTTGAGGCAGCGAATTACGCCTTGGTCCATAGGTTGCAAAGTTGCTGTGGCATTAGGAGGTAGGAAAATAAGTTTAATAAAATTGTAATGTAGACGTGTGTGAGCCGGACAGTTGTCCACTAGCAACGAAATTTTCCGTCTATTCTTCTCTAACTCCCTATCCCACTTTCTTAGCTCACATTCGAAAATGTCCGACGTCATCCAGGCCTTTCTATTACCTGTGTAGGTTACACGCAAATTGTGGGTATTGTTAAAACATTTTTTGCCTTTCCTATAACCAACAATTTTCGCTTTTCTGTTCCTGTCATATTTGCGCAAACAAAAACTGTTACGCGTTCTTTACTTTGTTTGCCACCGATGCATCTTTCTCCTCGGAATTTTAATGTTTTATCAGGAGTCATTTTATAAAACAAACCCGTTTCGTCGCCATTATTAAATATGTCTTCATCGTTATATCCTCTTCTCACATCTGGCCACACATATTTTAACCAAGAAGTTGCATCATCCTTTGACACACTTGCAGCTTCCCCGTGTATTTTTCCCGCGTTGATATTGTATCTCTTTTTAAATCTGTCTATCCATCCCCTGTTACATACAAATTCGTTATTACCAGATAATTTCGCTAGTTCTTCTGCTTTAGACTGCAATAATTTTAACTTTTCTGCAACTGTAAAGGATTTACGTTTAACCTTAACCATTTTTACTTATGTACTGTATATGCGAATATTCAGCGATAAACTAAATTTTACAACACTAAACACCAACAGACGTTTGTACATAGTTAGGTAGATCCCCGCGTCTCCTCGTAGTGGGAATCACCAGTACAGCAGGCAAGATGCATACACGATGCGATGACACCTATATACGCTGTAAAGTTATTGTGACCTAGTTCATTACAAGCGAACGATAAAGAAATTTTCATTTATTAATACCGGCGGTATATGCGAGGGTTCGCTATAAACGAATTCGTTATAGTCATCCATAATTACATGCAAAAATGACCTTTTTCGCTATTCGCTTTCAATTTGGTCGTAATGTGCAAGTGTTCGCTATAACCCGGGTACGTTATATCCGAGTTCAACTGTGTGTATATATATATATATATATATATATAATATACGATAAATATATAAATATATATATATATAATATACGATAAATATATATATATACCAGGTGTACCGGAAAATCATTACCGGTTTTTCCGTAAAAGAACTACATAATTTTCAAGAAAATGGAAAAATTTATTTATTCAAAGCTTTGGCCAATTGATTCTATACATCTTGACCATCTTTCAGGCAATTTATGGATGCTATGTCAAAAAAAGTGTTGGTCCTTTGAGCAAAACCATTCATAGAGTCATTTTCTAACTTCTTCGTAATTGGCGAAGTGCTGCTCTGCAAGTGCGTGCCCCATTGATGCGAAAAGATGATAGTCGGATGGGGCAAGGTTTGGGGAATACGGTGGATGCGAGGTTATGTCTCATCTAAGTGCTTCCAACACATCCTTGACCAATTTTGCTGTATGAAACGGCGCGCTATCGTGCTGTAAAATCACTGAACGTTTTTCTATGAATGCATGGTTCGAATTGATAACTTGTTGTCGTAGCGATCAGTACCAACTGTTTCACCAAGTTTCAATAATTCATAATACACCACGTCACTTTGATCTCACCAAACACAGAGCATTATCTTACGACTAGAACGATTCGGCATTGGAGTCGATGGGCCGGTTTCGCCAAGTAATAACCATGATCTTTTGCGCTTAGAGTTTTCGAAATAAATTCATTTTCATCACCCGTCAATATTAGATGCAGAAATGACTTCCGCTCATACTTTTGAGCAGCATTTCATAGACGATTTTTCGATTTTCCATTTGCCTGTCACTCAGTTGATACGGCACCCATTTTCTCATCTTTTGGATTTTTCCCATTGCTGGTAATCGGTTGCTAATCGTTTCTTGGCACACACTTAAGGCTTCTGCCAATTGTTTTTGAGTTTGGATTGGGTCTTCATATAATAACTCCTTCACTTTCGCAGCTTCAAACTTTTTCGGTAATCCAGAATGTTCTTTGTCTTGGCAATGTTAGGCTTTGAAGCTTGATGTCAGTAGAATAAAATGACATATGTGTCAAAGCATATCATTGCATGTTTAACCCTATAGACATCTGTTAAAAAACCGGTAATGACTCTCCGGTACACCTGGTATATATATATATATATATATATATATATATATATATATATATATATATATGTATTTATACAGGTGTTTCATAAATGACTGCCACAACTTAAGGCTGTATTACTGTTAATGAACATACGCCCAAAATTATCATAACTGAGTTACTAACATTTGAAGTTTTAGATAACTCTACTAATGCCTAAAGCGAATTATATTAAATGATTTTCATTGAGATTTTTTTGCAGTGTTACATAATACATGCATTAGTAGGGTTAACTAGAACTACAAATGCTAGTAGCTGATTTACGATAGAGCTTTAGTCATATGTTCATTAGACATTTTTTTGCTTCAGTAACACACTTTTAAGCTGTGACTTGCCATGGAACGTTCGGTATATATATTCATCACACACACACACACACATACATATATACACCGGGCTCCCCTATAACGGACTCGAATATAACGTATTTTCGTATATAGTGTACACATTCCTTGGTCCCGGCAAAAACTTAATTGAAATAATGTATTTATGTTTTGATATTACGTACACCTTTATTACGAACTTCTGTAATTTTGTTAAAAAAAGAATGATAATTCTTATAATGCTTCTTTTATAACGTACTTGTTTCATATAAATATGTTATAAAGGAGTACGCAATATGTGTTAAATATCATAGCATTACATTCTTATCAGACCAATAGCAGCTCACACAGCTCACTGACTAGTAAGTGGAGCGTATGACATAATATACTAAAGGGATTTGCTTATTTCTATTTGCACACAGATATTAATGTTGGGCTTTTGTTTCGGTAGATTATTAAGTGCAGTTTTAGATGTTAAAAGTGAGTACTTGTACTGAAAGTCAGCGTAAAACTATCAGTTCAAGAGAAAATAAATATAGTTAAAGAAATTCAAAGTGGTAAAAAACAGTCTGATATTTGTTATACAACAGCTTCTATAATAATGAAAAATAAAGACGAAATTCTTGCATTAGAATGGACAAACAAAAATGTCAATGGTTACCTAAACTAGTTTGAGAAAAACTTGATGAAGCTGCAACTGCGATGGTTTGAGTATCAAAAAAGTAGTAGTATATCAATTTGCGATCCTGTCCTTCAAACTAAAGCACGAGAAAATGCGAAATTATTCAACGGCAGTGAATTTCAGTGCACAGCAGGTTGGTTACAACGTTTTAAAGAACGTCATAGCATAAGCGCCAGTTACATTTATGGAGGTGCAAATGCCGATCTGGAGCAATCTAAAGTCTGGTTTGTTTGACAAACTTACATCAAATCGTACTCTAAAATTTAAGGGTAAGAAATGCGTTAGTGCGCGGTAATGTGGCAGAAACTAAACCACGTACGCTTTTTATAGTTCAAAAACTCAAGATGTGTCAAACATATTGAACAGTTATCTCGCACATACATATACTGCGAGCTATCTAGCATGGATGATATCTAAATTTTTGGCGACCAGACAAGAAGTTGGGATAAAGAACTAACAAAACAGAAAAGAAAAATTTTATTATTGATAGACAACTGCCTCATCCTCGTACGAGTAACCTTGAAAATATTCGTTTGTAGTTTATACCAACGAATTCCACGTCTGTGCTACAACCAATAGATCAAGGAATTATTCATACTTTAAAATTCTATTAGCGATATCTGTCAGTAAGAAATACATTACGAATTTGGATAATTCAATTTCTAATGAAGTTAATTTACTCGAAGAGATAGAAATGTTAACAAAAATTTAGCAACGAATTTCGCAGGAAATAATAAACAATTATTTTCAGCACGTCTGGGGAATTGCTATGGAATTTGACCAAGATGACGACTTACCTTTATCTCAATGGGTTGTCAAATATAATGACAAAGTTGATAAAGATAATTTGCCCTTAAGTGTATAAGTTGCAGGATCCCAGTATCGTGAACCTAGAAACAATAGATGAATTTGTGTCAGTTTATGATAATTTCATTACTTCCGATACCCCAGTGATACAGATTCTGTTGAGGAAGTTTTAAATCAGAAAGATAACAGCAATCATAATGAAGTAGGTGAAAAAGAAGGGACAGATGGAATTGTATAATCTAGTTATGAAGATGCACTTAACAGAATAAAGACAGTTACTGATATTTAAGAGCTGATAAAAACCATAGATAACTTGTCTCTTGTAGTCCAATGTATCACATTCTTGCAAGACATAATTGATCTCTTGTTTTCTCTTGTAGTAATACAAGTATTCTTCTCATCTTTATCTGGGATTAAACCATAAGCATATCGTCAACAGACACTGATGTCTACTACCATATATGATATATAGCATTTAGTTCTTATGCTGCCTTTCTTAGAATTGCTAGCTGTTTCAAGTTAAAGGGAATTATAAATATTGGGCAATCTTATCTCAGACCCTTTTCTACAGTAATTCCTTCTTATAGTGTTATTTTAATTTTTGTTCTTCTTATAGTCATTGTTTCCGGGTAGGAGATTTTTCGTTGTTTTTATATGATTCAATTTTTTTAAATTCTTGGTCTAGAAGACTTCTTTTCTCTTTATATATGTATTACATCTTTCCTTATCTGTTCTCACTTTCTTCAATTTGTTCATTCACTAGTTTTTTGTCGTTTTATTTTTCTGTGCTAAAAATCACTCGCAGTCCTTGCCGAACCATTTATTTATTTGTTTTTCTTGAGAGAGAGACATTAATCTTTAAAATAACGCCAGGACGGGTTAAGAGATTGGAAAATCAATTTGAGACATTCAGCATTCCATCAGCCTATATTTCTGAGATTGAAAATATCGAACATAGTTCAGCTTAAGTTGGACTTCTTGACTGAACAGTACTTAAGTATTCTATATTAACGAAGAAAATCAATTATGGATCAACGTGGTTTCATTAAGGCGTTCTACAATCAGAAATCTTTCATTTTTATTCATTATGTATCAGTCGCATTTGATCATCGGAACCAAGTTGGTACAGTTTGTACAGACTTTTCTAGGGCATTTGCCGAGTACAGCATTTGTTTATTTTAAGTAAACTTAATGTATTCGGTCTATGATTTCCTTCTGAATGCAAAGGTGTTAGTTTCATGAGAAAACAACATTTGTGGTACTCGATTATAACATTGATAATCAACATTTGGAGCATTGTGATTTGAGTAAACATGTGTTTGGATTAATAGTAAATTAAACTTTAATCATCATGTTTTAAATATTGTAAGGCAGTGTTCCTTCTTGATTAGTTTTTTTCACTAAAATGTGTAATTTTTTTCAAAGCATATACATATTTGCAGTAAACTAAATTATTATTTTGTTTTAGGGTATTTGTCTTATTCTAAATATGTAGATATAGTTGAGAGCATTAAAATGAAATTTTATACAACTTTAGATTGCTGGAATGGCAATTATCTGTCTCACAATTGTGGATGATGAGTTCTTGAGGTGGTTTTGTAATTTTTCTAGGCGTGATTGTAGTATAATAAGTGAAATTATTTTTGGATGGAATACCAGATGTGTTAATTTTTATCGTAATCACCTTTATTATCAAAATATCCGCCGATATGGCCCGTTAAACATCCGAATAAGTTTGACCAACTTACATACATATATCCCGAAAATTAGACTTTAACCCTGCAGTTCGACTCGCACGAACTTTCCTGTCAAACCAATACTTAAAGCTTTTTCAAGAAGCATATAAGTATAATTTTGTCAATATATTTCTTTATTGTTAATGCAACAAATATTTTAAAATCAAATGAAATATTCTAAAAGCTGTATCAAACACCGAAGAGGCAGAAAAGAGTTAGCTATGTACATAATAGAATATTAGCACAAAAGCAGAAATGAGAACAATATATTGTGTAATAAGTGTGGAAAGTTACAGTTTTCTCACGAGTATGAAAGTTTGTGTCACGATACGAGAAATTAAGAACATTGAAACTAAGTAAGTTATGAAAATTACACAACTTTTCATAGTATCATATTTGTAGAAAAAACTATTTGTTTATTGTACGTATAAAAACGATATTTAAGAATACATACACACGTGTGAAAACATAATCTAGACAGTTAACTTTTAAAATAAATTATAAGGAAGAGTTATTTCTTTAGGTAAAATAATAGCAGGTATAAATACAATATAAACAATTAATTAATTACTTTACAATAACTAAAAGCTGTTGACAAAAAGCTTGTATTAAGTAAGTGTTGCAATAGGCACATTAAGGTGGTCTCTTGAAATACTGTTTTACAGAAGCTATATAAGATTCTACGAAGATAATAACTTTGCAACATAATAATAATAGTAATAGTAATAATAATGATAATAATAATAATGTTATTTTAAACACTTACTCAATAGTCAGAAGGTTTCTGAATACGCAATAAAGAAGAATCTAATTTCGTCTGGTAATAATAATAATAATAATAATATAAAGCATCACAAAGCTATTATTAACTTTCCATTTTATGATGTACAGTAGCGCCTCAGTATCAGTTGGGTACAATCTAATATCAAACCCAGAGATATGTCGGTTGAGTGAAAAGTTTTCTGATATTATTCTTATTATATTTCTGAACTGACTAAAATCTACGGCAAAATAATAATAGCTTATTTGTCCAACAAATAAGTATCCCATAATAGGACAAAATAACAAAAAGTATAATATGTATATATATATTGGGTCTGGGAAAAAGTTCGTGGCGTTTTTCCCGATAGACGGCATTGGTTGCCGATAACTAAAGAACAACAAGTCACAGCGACACCACCGAGGGCTCGTTTTTTAGATGACCTTCCGAACGTTAGTTTGAGCGTAGAAACATTGTAATCGGTGCAGTGGTTGGAAAGTTATTCGCACTTGAAAATGGAGAAGAATAATGAGAAATTTCGCTATATTCTGCAATATTATTATGATAAGGGGAAGAACGCTGCGCAGGCTTGTGATAAAATTTGTGCTGTGTACGGTGAAGGTACTTTATCGAAATCTGTTGCGCGGAAATGGTTCGCTCGCTTTCGTTCTGGAAATTTCAATGTGAAAGATGAGTCACGCTCCGGTCGTCCAATCACTGAAAAATCTGATGAAATTCTTGAAAAAGTCCAACAAGATAAGCATATCAGCAGTGTCGATATTGGCATGGAGCTAGGCATTGACCACAAAACTATTTTCAACCATTTACACAAAGCTGGTTACAAAAAAAAGCTTGACGTATGGGTTCCTCATGAGTTGAGCGTGAAAAACATGATGGACCGAATTAACATCTGCGATGCGCTGCTGAAACGGAATGAAATCGAGCCGTTTCTGAAACGTTTAATAACCGGAGATGAAAAATGGATTACGTACGATAATCGGAAGCGTAAAAGATCGTGGATAAAGGATGGTGAGCCGTCACAAGCGTTCGCTAAGCCAACATTGACGCCAAAAAAAGTGATGCTGTGTGTATGGTGGGACTGGAGGGGAATCGTCCACTACGAGCTACTTCCAACTGGTCAGACGATTGATTCTCAACTCTACTGTGCACAACTAGAGAGATTACGCCAGGCGATTGAAAGAAAACGGCCCGAATTGATTAATAGGAAAGGTGTTGTCTTCCATCATGACAACGCCCGACCACACACTTCTTTGATGACCCGTCAAAAATTGAGAGAGTTTGGTTGGGAAGTTTTGATGCACCCACCTTACAGTCCGGATATAGCACCCTCTGACTATCATCTGTTTCGATCTCTGCAGAACTCTCTCAATGGAATTAAGTTGGTTTCAAAAGAAGCCTGTGAAAACTACTTGATTCAGTTTTTCGACCAGAAACCACAGAAGTTTTTCACCGATGGGATCATGGATCTACCAAAAAAATGGCGAAACATTGTCGATAATAATGGAGCATATTCGGTTTAAATGAATTCGTCCACGCGCCATGCGGGGACCAGTTGAATTTTACTGAAAAAACGCCACGAACTTTTTACCAGACCCAATATATATATATATATATATATATATATATATATATATATAAAGGCTGTTTCAAATTGCGCGGTTTTTTTAAGAATAAATAAAATATAGATGGCGCACTGAATTTGTCTTGGTATGTGGGCATTTAAAAAGTGTGATGCATGATATTTATAAAACTGGGTTCGTACACGGTACAACAACGCGTTCAAATTGTTGAATTATTTTATGAAAATCAGCGTTCTGTGAAAAGAGTTTTTAGAAAATTACGTGAACTTTATGGTGTACATAATCGTCTATCTGAAAGCACTATTGGTCGAATTATTAAAAAATTTCAAGAGACCGGTTCCGTGGAAGATCAAAAAAGTGAAAAATACAGTCGTAGTGGTCGTTCACATGAAAATATTGGTTTCGTTCGCGAAAGTGTTGCTGAAAATCCTGAAATGTCCACTAGACGACGTTCACAACAACTCAGTGGATCAACAACATGGCGTAATTTACACAAGGATATAGCACTGAAAGCATATAAGGTTCAAATAACACTTGAACTGAAGCCATTAGATCATTTAAAACGTCGTTCTTTTGTCCATTTCATTAATGAATAACCAGCTGATTTTTCTCAATTGTTTCTAATGTTTTCCGATGAGGGGGTGAAGAAAATCCACGAATTATTCACGAGAAACCTATGCATCCTAAACGAGTTACTGTTTGGTGTGCATTATAGTCAGGTGGTGTAATTGGACCTTACTTCTTTGAAAATGCTGCTGGTGATGCTGTAACTGTCAATGGTGATCGATATCGTCGGATAATAACCGAATTTTGGTGGCCTAAATTAATGAATATTGATCTAGAGCATATGTGGTTTCACCAGGATGGCGTTACACCTCACTTTGCACACGAATCAATTGATTTATTGAGAGAAAAATTTCCTGGACGTGTAATCTCAAGAAACGGTGATGTTAATTGACCACCAAAATCATGTGATTTGGCACCGTTAGGCTATTTTCTTTGGAGTTATGTGAAAAGTCAGGTTTATGAAAATAGTCCACATTCAATTCTTGCTTAGGAAGATGAAATTATTCGTGTCATTGGTGAGATAGAGCCACAATTATGTCAAAATGTCATTGAAAATTTTAACTAAAGAGTGGACGTCTGTGGAGCTGCAAGAGGAGACCATTTGGCAGATATTATTTTTCGCATATAAATGTGATGCAATGCAAATTATGTGTTTTATTTATTCTTTAAAAAACCACGAAATTTGAAACATCCTTTATATAGGTGTATCGGAAAGTAATTTTCAAGACAATGGAAAAATTTATTTAATTTATTTATTAAGTATTGGCCATTTGATTCTACACATCTTGCCCATCTTTCAGGTAATTTATGAATGCCATCTCAAAAAACTGTTTGTTCTTTGAGCAAAACTGTTCGTCGAGCTATTTTCGAACTTCTTCGAAATTGGCGAAGTTCTGCTCTGCAAGCGCGTGTCCCATTTATGCGAAAAGGTGATAGTAGGAGGGGACAAGGTAGATGGGGCTTACTATAACGTCCAATGTGTTCTATCATGTACATTTTAGTTTTCGACACTAAATATCTAATAGTAAAATAGCATCCATTTTTAATACGTAATTTAATTGAGTTTAATAATCACTATAATGTCGTTATATCCAACAGTGTATGGTGCAGAAATCCAAGCATTAATTGTCCAACTTTATAGCTGATATTACGGGAATATTAGCACACAAGTAAAATAAGAAGATTTTGAACTTGTTTACAAAAATTATAAACACCAACCTTGCAGTAATTAACTTTATATTCTACTAATTCTGTTGATTTATAACAATGACATATACATACATACATAAAAACATATTTAGCGATGGCCTTGTGTCCGTCTAGTATTGATGATTGTATTTTTTCATTACTACGAGCACAATAGCAACAAGTTTATGTAAAAGTAATAAAACCTGCATATGCATATATATATGCATATATATATATATATATATATATATATATATATATATATAATATACATACACATGTTTGAGTTTGTGTGTGTGAGTGTATGTATATTGGACAAGGTGACACCTCACTCCATTCGTGAAAATCGCAAAGATTTGATAAGACGGACGCAAACAATACGTAATAAAATTAATTAATAATAGGAGGATTTGCTTTAGAACTGTTTCAGGGTCGAACATTAAATATTATTATTATTATTATTTTTATACGACTTACGTAATTGACGCCCATTTATTTCGATGCGTATTAGTTTTATGGACTTTTTTCTGTTCATTGTACTGTGTCTGAAGCTAATGTGATTTGATGCGAATGTGCAAATTAAGATATATTAACGGTTATCAAATTGTCTTTAATATAGACTACTCATGAGCTATATACAGTGATACGCACCCTACATACATAGTCTTTCGCAGAAAACACAGAAATTTTTCAAAATAAAAACAAAAGCTTACTATTTTGGTAAAATTCATTTATTTTATTTCGAGTAGTCGCTTTCGGCTTCAATACAAAATTTTACACGGTCAATTAACATGTCAAATGAATTTTTAAGTTCATCTTTAGAGATGTTCCTCAAGATCGCTGTCGACGCCTTTCTAATGGCCTCGATATCGGCATAATACTGTCCTTTAATCGGCAAATGTAGATTCGAGAATAGATAGAAATCACGGGGTGTTAAATCCGGTGAATGGTTGATGGTTAAAATGCCATTTGTAGTTACAAAATCAGTGATAAGCATCGAGCGATGAGGTGATGCATTATTATGCAACAAACGGCAGCTACTGTTTTCACTATATTGAGGACCTATATGACGAATAGGCACCAAAAGACGCTTCGTAACATGAAGATAATATACAGCATTGACTGTTTGACTAGTTGATACAAACTTTGTGTGCCTTATGCCTTTCGAATGATAAAAACAAATTAACATTGTTTTCACTTTTGACTTCTCCAAATGGGCTCTTTTCGGTCTTTCTTGGCTTGGATGGTTCCATTTAGAGCTTCAACGCTTGATGTCTGGATCATATTGAAAACACCACGTCTCCTCCCAAGTTACAATAGAGTACCTGAAGGTTTTGTCCTTTTTTGAGCCTTTAATCAAGTTTGTACAATGTTGAATTCAGTTAGCTTTTGTGGTACAAACGTTTCACAAATCTTTCTCAGTCCCAAATACTGTGTCAAAATGTGATAAATTTGGAAATATTTAATTCCATTCCTACGTATCGCAATGAGAATTTCGGCTCATTTCTGATAAATTCACGCACAAGTTTGATGTTACTTTCCGTAACATAGATTCTTTTTTGCACCAGGATGTTCGTCGTCATTTATGTCCGTTCAACTGTTTTTAAATCCTTTATACCACTTATACACATTCGTACGTGATAAACACGCATCACCATATACTTGTTTCATCAAATTAAATGTTTCAGTAAACAATTTATCGAGTTTAAAACAGAAGTTGATATTCTTTTTTTGTTAAAAATTAATTTTACGACCAATGCCACTGTTACTTCATGCGCAATTTCTCTGCTTCTAATGATGCAAATGTCATTTATATTTTGACATAACATTGATGAAAGTTTTACTTTGCCGACGCATATTTTTTTAATAGATGGTGCCAATAAGAAATACTATTTTAGAAAAATTCGATTTTCTCGGCAACAGACTGTGTATAGCTTACACGTTGCTTACAAATTCGTTTTTACCGAAGATATATTGCAATTGTAGTTCCCTAGTTTGTTTCATCTAAAAAGTAGTATTTGTGAGGACAAAACGAAAAGAGAGCTCTAAGTATTATTTACAAAAGAAAAAACTATTTTCAAACAATTACTAAATATGCATCGAACAAACGTATTCATACCGTACACATTATTTATTCCTCTGTCGATTCAGGGAAAACCCTAGCTTCAAACTACGGCTATACGTGCTGATAATGCGAACTTGGTACTGTATTTATTTAATTTAAGATAAGGTTAACACGCGATAATACTGTGGGTTGCAAAAGTATTAATGAACTGATAATTAAATGGCATAATGGAAACAAATCTTATTTGGAAATAAGTAGACTTATTAACCGATCAAGAACGACTATACAATCTATTATTAAAAAATATGAAATTCATATTGTTATTGCTAACACACCATCTTAACATCACATGAGGACGATTCTTTGATGCGTGAAGTGAAAAAAGGTCCACATTTAGAGCCTCAAAACAGTAATAGCTAGGTTTATCAGTTTTTCCCGGGATTAACAGGTCAAGATCGGTTGCGAAACTAAAATTAACAATCGGCCATGCATAAAATAAAGAAAAATGAATAATTTGAAAATTTCTTAAATACCTTGTTTACGTAGCCCGAAGTGGATAACTTTGGAGAAAAAGTTTGCACCATTAGATATTATGTTTCCACATTCATCTAGGTCAACAATATTCTCTGTGATGAAAAAATGCTCTTATATCTTGAGGAAGACCGTTCGACATCTACCGATGTAAGATATGCATTATTAAAATAATAATAATAATAATAATAATTTATTGATATATATGTACATATACACGTCATGGAACAATCATGGATAAATAAAAACACTATTAATGCGCTCACAACACGTTAAAAACCGCAAGACCTATACAAAACAATACACCAGAGTACCAATTAAAATATAAAAAAAATATAAAAATATAAAAAACACAAAAAGGCAATGTCAAAATTTATGCTTCAGGTAGTCATTTACCGAATAAAAAACGTTCTCCATCAGCACCTTTTTTATTAATATTTTGAGATTAATCCATGGTAGGTTCCTAAACCTATAAGGCAAAGCATTGCGACTTGTGAACAAATTCCAGACAAGCAAGTATGTACAAGGATGGGAGGGTCAGTATTTTGTGTTTTCTGAATAAGTTTACACAACTCGTAGTACTGGATACACCACTAAGGGCTCTGACTGCACTCTTTTGCATCCTGAAAACCGCCTCAGCCGCGCCAGACGCTCCCCACATCAATAGGCCATACAAAACCCTGCCCTGAAAATTTGCACAGTACACAGTCCTAGCCGCCTCGAGTGTAGCCACCAGTTTCACTCTTCGTATTGAGTATATTGCTGATGCCAAATTGCGACACAAGTTATCAATGTGGCACTCCCAAGTCAGGTTGCTCGCAATCAGCAGGCCCAGAAACTTGATATTCACTTTGGGCTCGCCCGCCACTCCTCTAGTTGTTATTGCCAGCTGTTGGGTTTTGTCCTGATTTAGTTTCATAAGATTGCTACTAAACCACTCACTTGCTTCCCCCAACGCAGTCTCCATATAAACCTCTGCAACTTCCCTGCACTGGGCACGCACTATTATTGACGTATCATCTGCAAACTGGGTGACTCTACCCACGGTGACATTATGGGGCACATCATTGACATAGATTAGAAACAGAAGAGGCCCCAATATTGACCCCTGTGGAACCCCCCTATCAACAGGGGCTGCATCCGAGAGTCGATCATTCCAGTATACCTTCTGTCTTTATATCTTTATAAATAGATAACAGATCTATATATGCACCACCACAAATTTGTCTTAATCTGGCAAAATTGAAAGCTTGTTTATAAAACTTACAATTTTTTAATTAAAACACTTACAATACATAGCAGTGAGTATACATCGTTTACTATTTGCATTGACTCCACTAACGGGAACACGGAAATTTGCAAATTTTCTATTGCGTCAAATAATCCTAATTATTACATATAATAAAATTGTCGTAAATGGTTTTCAAATTTGTTTCGACGAGTATCTTGAAATTTTATCTGTCCTTCCTTTAGCTCCTGCAGCTAGCCTCAGGATTGAATTGTATTATCGCAGATTTACTTAAGTTAGAATAATAAAATGTCGCCTTCAACTATGTTCCCCAACGTGTAAGGATTGACTGTGGTGGTTTGGGAAAACGAGATATTCGAAGATTTGAAAAATATCTTTAGTATTTGCTATTAATGCATTCACATTTGGAAAATATGCTCGAATAGTCTGTGCTACAAAATGTAGAGCATGAACTTTACACGTCACATGTAAAAGTCTGTAAGTCTTGTTTAAGAGATCGCCGAACAATAGTTGATAGGTTAAATGATCAAATTCTTGAAGCTTATTCCCACTACCCTCGTAATCGCTCCGCCTAATCATTTTTCTAACTTTTGCTACCTAATAAAATTGAAAATATCTGATTTGGTACGTAGACTTCCGCGGTCGTGGTCCATACTATCTTCTTCTAGGCTTCCGGGCTGGAACCGCGTCACTGGTATAACTGCCGACGTTTCGTACCCACTCGTATGGGATATCTTCAGGGCTTAGTTTCGGTGCGACAGACAGTAGCAGTAGTTGAGTCCTGAAAATGTCCCATACGAGTGGGTATCAAACGTCGGCAGTTATACCAGTGACGCGGTTCCAGCCCGGAAGCCCAGAAGAAGGTTGAAAATATCTGTGTAAGCACAATTTTATTTCCAATAATTTTTTACAATATGTCCACTAATAACTAACCGCAGCGGTTTGTCTTTTAGAACAGAATTGATTATATTATCTACTTCTTCACGTAGAGATACTGAACAGTTATGCAATGCTGTCCGAAATGGTAACTTCTTTATTCAGTAAGTTTGACGGCAGCCCGCATGTCGTCATTAGCATGAATTCAATCTTTGGACACTATTCTTCTATTTCTGTGCTTTTTGTTCTTAACATATTCTTTACAGTAGTGTTTGTCCCAGAAAATTAATGATTTATTGCAGACTATATTATCGTAGAATCTTTATAAAATAAATCAGGAAATTCACTGATATACTTTTTGACTGTGTCAAGCAATGGTCACTTTTTTCCTTAATTATATATTTATATAAAATATAAAACAAATAACATTGCCAAGCCAACTACCGATGCTAACTAATAACACAATGATATGCATACGCATTGCTTAGGACGATCGAAAATTGGAAATATTCGCTTCACTGGTTCGAATTTGTGTATGTCCATAGGCACGTGGGCACGTATTTCATATAGCGGATCCTGAACTGTCACGCCGGGGCAACTGACAATCCTAGTTATAAGAAATACTTATAATAAGCACATTAGTGCAAAAACATGTACAAAATATTAAGAGAACTTTAAAACATCTGTTGGATGAACTTAAACGGCAGTAAAAAAAACTTTATTTACGAAACGAAGAATCTTTCAAGATCGAAACACGAGAAATTTTGAAACACCTTGATGTTAATGTAACACAAAAATTTGTGCAAAGTATGACGGCTCATATTCTTGATAGCATAAAAACCAATGGGGGGCCCGCTAAATATTAATTATGCAAAATGTACATTATTTGTTTAATTAATTTTTCAAATATATAAAATATGAATAGTTTTGAGTGATAAATAGTTACTGAATATTTAAAAATGTTTTTGTTAAACGAGTTTATTTTTTCTTCTTGACTTTTACTGCAAGAGATGCCTTTTTAGTTATTACATGGAAACAAACTTAGATGTTATTTACTATAATACTTCAAGCAAAAATAGCGTAAATATTAAATAATGTTCAATTGTATTATACAGGAAGTATGAATGCTTCTGTGAACCACTGAATGTATAACTGCTCAATAACTGTTCGATAGCTCTCTGGTTTTGTAAATTGTTCGACAACTCTCTGGTCTTGTAGAAAAATTTATAAGTTGATAAAAAAGAGTACTACATATTGCTGTGGTATGTGCTATGGAGTTATTACTTATCCTCTTGATTTGTTACGCCCCTATCAACTGCAATTGTCTGTCCTTTACCTAACTTCCAGGACGCTAAAACTAGCTCAAAATCTAGAAGAGTTAATGGGGTTCCCTGTACATACAGATCTAAAAGGCGCCACAATATTGTATTCCGTGAAAGTAGTTTGCCAATACTGAAGCAAGAGGATCAACAAAATACATTCGGTTACCCAACTATTGTTCAAACTGGTCTTATTTTCTTTTCCTAATTACAAAAAAAAAACCATTTTGAACGATAGTTAGGTAACCGAACTATAGAGTATAGATATGTAATTTAATTTAATTTACATTTTTTGCGTAAGCAATTTTAGCTAATGGCCATTGTGATAAATTCATGTGAACCATATATACCGTATACTTGAGGATACTTAAGGTTCTCTATTTTTTTTAATATCTATATCTATCTTGCATAGGTTCATAATTTATCTAGGTAATTAGAAAAAATTTATCTATATAATTATGTAGATAATTTTTTTCTAATATATAATATAAATAAATTATGATTCATATATTTCATAATATTAATACGTGCCCTTGTGGAGTCTCATGATGATATTGGTAAAACTAATAGATAAATCTCGAAATTACTGATGAAGAAACTTTTATTTTATTGAATAAAAAGTGGTTGGCCGACCAAAAATAAGAGGATCGTGTAATAGTTTTGTCAAGTAAAAGAAATAGATGAAAAAATGTTCCGGAAATTGCAGCAGAAACAAACATTAATCAGAAAAAACTAGTTAGCGTCGCAACGGCGAAAAGGTGTTTACGGAAAGAAAATTTCTTCGGGATAGTTGCTGCGCGAAAATCGCTATTGCGAAAGCAAAATAAATTAAAACGGTTAACTTGAGCAAGATAACGCAAGGATTGGATACTGGAAGAATGGAGAAAAGTGTTCTGTACCGACAAATCCAAATTCGAGATATTCTGTTCAAAAAGAGGAACGTTTGTCCGAAAATCAGCGGTATAACGAGTTCTTAAATCATGCATTACATCTACCACCAAGCGTAGAGGAGGAGCAGTAATGGTTCGGGGTTATTTTGGCGATCTTATTAAAATAAATGGTATTTTAAGAAAAGGACGGTACAGAAAAATTTTGGAAAAGAATGCCATTTCCTCTGGAGGAAACTCTGTATTCCAGCAAGACAACGACTTCGAATATACTACTATGGGCAAAAAATAGTAAGACTGTTCATAATTTTTAAATTCTTAATTTATTCTTCCAAATCTATTTCGTCCCCCTCTAAGTAATCCCCCCTGGCCCCAATACACTTGTGCCAACGTTTCTTCCAATTCTCGAAACAGTTGTTAAAGTCAATTTCAGGAATAGCCTTCAATGCGCGTAGCGATTCAAGTTTAATGTCTTCAATTGACTCAAAACGGTTTCCCCGGAGGGGTCATTTGAGTTTGCTGAATAGCCAGAAGTCACACGGAGCTAAATCAGGCGAATACGGTGGTTGCGGCACGATATTGGTTGAAAATTTGGCGAAAAGCTCACGAAGAATTAATGCAGTATGTGACGGTGCATTATCGTGGTGCAAAAACCAAGAGTTGTCGGCCCATAATTCTGGCCTCTTTTTACGAATAGCATTGCGCAAACGACGCATAACACTCAAATAGTATTCTTTGTTAACAGTTTGGCCGGTCGGAAGGAATTCGGAGTGCACCACACCTCGATAATCGAAGAAAACTGTCAACACAAGCTTGATTTTTGACGTGCTTTGACGTGGTTTTTTGGGCTTCAGCTCACCTTTGATACGATATTCGGCCGATTGATCGTCTGTTTCCGGGTCATAAGCGTAGATCCAAGTCTCTTCTCCAGTTATGATGCCTTCCATTATGTCTTGATAGACCGAAACCATTGTGTCACAGACGTCAATGCGATGCTGTTTTTCGAAAAGATCGAGTGATTTTGGAACAAATCGTGCTTTCACTTTTCTTAGGCACAAATGATCTTTCAAAATGGTTTTCACTGATTCTTCCGATATTCCAACGATGCCAGTAAGGTCTCTGACTGTTAATCGTCAATCAAGCACCAATTCCTTAATTCTATTGACGTGTTGATCATCAGTTGATGTTGATGGCCGTCCTGGACGTAGTTCGTCATCAACGCGTTCTCGACCCTCTTTGAATAATTTGTACCAATCAAAAACACTAGCTCGCTACAAACAATTATTACTGAAGGCCTTTTGCAACATTCTGAACGTTTCGGCACTAGAAATTTAATTCCGTACACAAAATTTAATGGAACTTCTTTGTTGAATAATTTCACTCATTGTAAAAATCGCCGAATGCACTTTTTGTACTTGAGAAAGGCAAGCGTATACTAAACACTAATGATTATTTTGATGCGACATTTGGCACAGATGTCACTGACAGTCATACCAACCTAAAAAAAATATTTCGACGAATGGGTTTTCGCGCGAAATTTAAATTAAAAAGTCTTACTATTTTTTGCCCACAGTAGTGTGTATGTAAAAATTGTGTCGGGTATTTAGAGGAATTAAAACGGGAAGGAAGTAATTGTTATTATGAAATAACCTACTCACAGCTCCAACTTGAATTTTATAGAGCTGTTATGAGTATTGAATTCTGTAGAGCAACTACAGGATGAATAGACAAAAATAGAACATGATACTCTAAATTACTAGAGAGGAGTCGAGATTGTGCCAGGCAGTAATAAATGCTAAAGGTGGAATCAAAAATTTAAAGAAATTGAAAAGAATATTTGTTAAAATTGTTTGAAATTTTTTTAAGATAATTATATAAGAAAATTTTAATTTTGCAGTAAATATTACACCTGTTTTTTTAATTATTTTGTGGGTGAAAAACACATACGACCGGTAGCGTATGTTCTTCAACTGAAAACGAATTTTTGTGGACAAAAATTTTGGAAATTATCAAAGTTTTCTAACGTTTCAAGCTTTTATTGAAATGTATCTAATAAAGTACAAGCTTTTTAAAGAAGTTAAGCAATCTAAATAAAAAATAATAAAATTATTAATGTCAGACAAAAGTGCTTTAACATTTCAAACGGAGATGGAGATCCAATCTTCTCAATAAAGTTATTTAAAATTCTCCTATATTTTTATACAGTATTTTATTGTTTTATCTTTTAAGAAAGTTACCAATATACTAATCATTACGAAGACTGCGTGCATAGTTTAAAATCTGCCCTTCACGAAAGTGTTAGTGTAACGCTTTTAATTTTCTATTTTCATACCTTCACGTCTAGGACAACGCACTTTATGTGGTACTAACAATAAGAGACGCGCAAAATGCATAAGTAGCATTGTAGATTATGAACTTCACAATAACGTATGACCTTCCTTTATAAATAAAACATATTCCTTTGTCTTTAAGGGGTGTACATTCTTGTATAAAAAACATATCGTAAATATGTGTGTGAATGGAACAGAATAAGTATACAAGAGACATGAAATAAAGCTTTGATCGCACTGTACCACAACCGAAGAACAAGCGACAACCAAGGAGGTCAACTAATATCCACTATACTCCAGAGAAAGAGAGAACAGTTTGTTATCCACTTCGAGAAGAGGAGACGATATCAACCACAACACACATACAACATATAACAAAGGAATAGCAATAGGAATCTAAAGCAGGGTCGCGCCTGGTACCCTTGAGTCGTCTTTACAAGGCCATGTGCTTTGCCATACATCCTACGGAGGGGGCCAATGAACGCACGCATGAAGCACGGACCTCTTATACGTTCATATGTGTGTACGTAAGTGTAGTTTGTGTATGTGTTATATGTTAGGGCGTTGATACCTCCTTCTCTCCTTCTACTACTGTAAAACGAACGACTCGCGAAAGCCGAAAGAGAAGGCTGGATTCCGGCTGTTCTTGCAGCTTTCGCGCACCGCATGGCGGGGGTCGATGATTTTTCGGTAATACCCTGATGGACTCTCGAAAGGTTCAAAGAAAATTTCGTTGAACTTCAGCGCTGCGGCGCGGCGTTCCTGTTGCTTTACGTTTTGTGTATTCCACATGGCGCGTCCGACAGGAGGCTGCTGTCTTCTTCTTTCTCCTTGGTTCTCTTCTGTTGTACTTTTATTATCTCTTTTGGGATATTTTAACTTGGCCCGCAGACTTTACTTTGGCAGAAAAACTGCGAGATACGTGACGGGATTTTTAAAAATCTGTCTACTGACGGGCGTTGTTAATCTTGTGTTTGGAGATATAACATAAATTTCGTACGTCTTCTTCGTCAATTACTAATTAGTTTTTCAAAATAACAAAAAATAACTATTAATATAATTGTGTACTTTTAACTTGGCATTTTATAATGTAACAAAATGCGCCGCTAGTTTAATACTTAACTAGTCTGTTCTTTGTTAACAATTTATAATAGTAATAATAATAATTTATTGTTAAACAGGAGTTTGTATCCCCCGTTATATATTTTATGACTATAGAAAATGTTTCACATTTTCTATAGCTAGTTGCAAATAATTATAGTGTGACAATTGTACGGGTGAAGCATATTAGTCTGCTGACAACAAAACTAAATAAAATGTTTTTAGCTAAGACAAGCTCCCGAAAAATTTGCAAGTACGCAGCACAAAACCTAAAGCTTTGGATGCAGTAATGCAGATGTTGTTAATATGTGAAGCAAAACTTAGACTTGAATCTAATAAGACGCCAACATCTTTCACATTATCATCTTTCGCGATACTACAATCCATTAATGTATTTTACAGAGTCGGTAGAAGAAATCTTCTTTGTGTAAGAGACAAAACAGAATTTCTTAATGTTTAACTATAACTTGTATGCACCACTGTATGATTATATCGTAACTGCAAGATACCCCACGTCCTGATAGAGTGATAAACTTTTAAATCAGCATAAGTTGTACACGGCAAAAATGTCAACAGGTAATTGAAGAAAAGAACAAACAACAGTGGTCCCAAATGATATCCCTGTAGAACCCCAAATGAATGACTTATAGCCATTGTAATATAATTTGGACTGTTTGCCAGATGTGACATCAACAGCCTAAGAAGGAAAGAACGCAACCCAAAAACCAACAAGCCGAGCAAGTAAAATTCCATGGTCTATTGTATCAAAAGCATTACTAAAATCAATATAAATAACATACTATATACACAGATACATGAATCAAGCTGTTCACTAATAAATTGATGTATGGCAGTATACAAGATTTGTTACAATAAATCTTCCACGGACAAATCCATGCTGACAGGATGAAATGCTTGATATGGTATTAGGGTGTAAGTAAAAATAAATAACGATTTTGAAAACTTTAAAATTTGATAAAATTGCTATTGCTCTATAATTATTAGTACAAGCGTTATCGTCCTTTTCGAAAGCATCACTAATTCTAGTGCACTTCCATACGGAAAAGTAGCAATTTGACTTGCTACATTAATAATAAATTTTAAATGTTTACCGAAAGTAGCTTTTGCATTATGTAAAAGAAAACTAGAGACAAAATCATCACCTGCAATTTACTTTCAAGAAAGCTTAACTAATACATCCTCTTCCCATAACACTTATTTGTTTATTTTTTCTTGGCTAAACTAGGACGCTTTAGAATGTTAAAAAGGAATCATTCTATTATTAATAACACCGTTAATAACACAGGGTGTTATTAATAATAGAATGATTCCTTTTTAACATTCTTTAATTGGCATAAAGCCTAGACGAAAGTTTCTGTCTATTACACACTGGAAACGTAGTTTCCGATCTATGTGAGATAGAAGCGTTCTTGCTTTGTCGGTCAATACATTTATGTATTGGTCGAGAGAGGGAGATATGATATTATTCATAGGACGCTTTACATTAAATCTAGCTTTAATTTAAGTGAATTAAAGGACTCTCTTAATATTCACCTCTGATGGTTTGGCCGTTAACAAGAAGAATAGCTTTTGCATTCCAAAATATAAAAGCCATTGTTCTTCCTACAGACGGAACATCCATCGCCTTTTCTGGACGAGGAAAACCATTATGCCGCCACTATTTAGATTGTTGTTTTATTTCAAGCGTACGATTATATTGATGAATTAATGATGACAAATTAACTCATAAAATCTTCTGTATTTTTCAAAAACGCTTCAAACATCCACATTCGCAGCAATTTTTGATAAATGTTAGACAATTACTTCAGAGCTAACTCTTCGTTTAAAGGAAATATCTGGGGCTATTTATAGTCTCCGCTATTTTAGACGTTTTGAAATGAAGGTCTTTTCAAACCCTAGCATTCACTTTTTTAAAAATTTTCGTTACGTAGCAGCTATATTCCATATATGTATCTCTTTCTATCTATTACGTAGTGTATCTTTAACAGTTGTATTACTAATTACATTTCCACTCACAAACTCATTTATCGTCAGTGGAAATTGATGTTTGTTGATAATAAGCCTTTCAAGAAGTATTTAGTAACATCTCATCAACAAGTTCGAGGCATTCTTAATTAAACAATCGTTACAACGACTTGAAATTTGACAGTCGACATTATTAGAGACACTACTTGCCAGCGCACTACAAAAGAAGCAGTGTGATACTGCGCCATCTATCCGTCATTTTACGGACTTATCAGCCTACCCTCGTATGACGGGTCTTTCTTTTAAAGATTTTAAAACAATCTACCGTTGGAAGACCAGCAGAGGCTCTTCAAAATATATACGAGGCAAAAATTAATTGAGCAAAAATGATATTAAACTTGCAGACGAATTCAAGGAATACAGTAATGTATGAATAAGCCACCCCGCCTCTCTGCACCAAACTCACCTATAATTCGGACAATCCAGTTGTGTAAAACTATAGCTACAATCTGAACAGTTTAACTATGTATGTATAAACTATAAGCTTGTCTTAACTTGCAAACTGTTCTTGCATCGTCGCGCCATGTGCTTCATTTCTAGTATTAGAAATGGCACTAAATAGAAAGTATGTGATTTTCCTTTATGCCTTTATTTTCCAATATGTAATCTAAAAGTTGATAAAATAACGTTGTTTACCTATAAACTTACTAAATTTAAATTTTTGAATTCTAGTATCTAAAAGAATGTGAATTTACAGATAACATTTCAAGTAAGTTCTGTAAACCGAATGTTTTAAATTCGAATTTATGTGCAAGCTTTCTGTACAAGATTATCCATGCATTATTGTATTGGGTAGTTACTACTATACTTATAATTTTACAATTCATTTAGTAATAAAACAACTTTAGTTCATGTTCGGATTTCACTATACGCTGCTGTATACATATAAAATGCGTAAAATATGCTTGTCTGTAGCTTGAGGAACATAATAAATTTTCACTTTCTTACGTTATTATGTACATATATGTATATACGCATGTTTATTTGTCTTTTTTTAAATCATCTCTCTTTAACGAGTTCATCACAAGTTCAACGTTTTTTCTCCTTCAGCTATAAACGAGTGTAACACTGAACTTGAAAACACTTTTATTAAGTTACATATAAATTTTTATTGGCCGTAAAGTAGATTCGAGAACAGATTATATTTTACACATAAATATCTCATCTCCTGTTAGTAAGTTTATGTCTGACAATTCAGTAGATCAATCAATGTGATGCAATCTTCTTCTATCACCTATCATAAAACTTTCATGTCGTGAAAAGAAAATTAAAAATAACCCGTGATAAATAGTAAATCCGATCTGTCAATATATTCGACTATCGTATGGATAAGCTTTTTAACGAATTGGACAAGATGCCAGTCGTTCCAGTGTCCTTCGTGTGTCATCCAAGAATATTTTGTCTGAGTGGAGTTCACACATATCGCCCTTCCTCTAAAGTTCTAGACACAACAATATGAAAGGTGTACCAATCTCAGGCTACGTGAGTCGAATCGAAATGAGATCGGTTTTATCTGAACGACCTTCGTTTGTTTTGAATATCTTTGCACATCTCACAAAGAAATTCCACAAAATGGTTAGCAGAATGTGAACTAACCATATAGAAGTACACCCGAAACTTTTATTTTGTTTTTGTCGAAAAAATTTGTTTAATAATATAAATTTAAACCCATGATAATATCAGATGATAATACAGCAACTCTTAATCAAATTATAATACGAGGGGAGCTAGGAAAAAAATCTACCTAGTCGTGTAAGAAACAGTTAAATGATGCATTGCCTAGTATTGCTAAATGGTGATTTTTCTACTTAGGTGTCAAGTTTCACTACAATTTGTTCATTATTTGATGCTTTATAAAGTAATTCGCAACAAGAAGTGAGTTTTATGAAATCGGAATATTGCAGGGTCACCACATATTTGACAAAGATAAAGAGACCCTTCTGAAATTATTCACGAACGAATGATTGCAGTGTATGTCACGAGACATCATATTTTAAAGTGAAATATTGATCAAAACAGATTCGAAGATGACCTACCGGTTTTTAATACCAAGCAAGTTACTCTTGTTGAAGTTATGCCGAAGGGAACTACAATATCAGCAGTTACCTACTGTAATATGCGCATCACAAAGAAGTTCTTCTTCATTACATCGAGAGCTTACAAGGCAACCAAAGTCTAATTCATTTTCCACAAGTGTAACTCCTTTGAGCTTTATACGCATCACATAGTTCGGATTTGACTCAGTCTGTTTTTGCATTACAAGTGGTGGTGTATTAAAATTAAAGGAGATTACATTGAAAAACAAAATTATCAAAAAATCGAAGGTCGCTTATTTTACTTTTAGATAGAAACACTATTCTAGTTTTCCTCATAAAAATAACATAAAACTGTAAATGGGCAAAGTTAATTAAATTGCCTCACATTCTGCAACTCATTGCATAATTTCTGTAACAGAAAGATTCAGAGTCTAAGCCATAAATACTGTCAATTTTACAAAATTCATGGTAAGAGAAATTCAGAACTAGCGTAAACGTGTCATTGGAACTATATCAGGTATAGCAATTAAATAAAGACTCTACTTCCATTGCGCAGGCGCAATCGGAATGTCATTGACTTTGATACTTCTCAAGCAACAACCCGTAGTTTCGTATCTCTATCTGCTTTAGATCATTTTTGAGTTTTAATTGTACGGAACACTGTTACTTAGTAGTGCCGTGTTAATGGTTAACATAAAAATCGAGCAGAGAATTAACCTGAAATTTCTTGTAAAACTAAAAAAATCGCAAACGGAATGTTTACAAATGTTAAAGGAGGTGTTTGGTGATAATGTTAGGTCACTCGTGCGAGTTTTTGAATGACACGAACGGCTTTCTAATGGTCGGGAAGGGGACGAAGATAATGAATGTTCTGGTCAACCTGCGACTACAAGAACTAAAGGGAACGTTCAGAAAATTAATGAAATTGTGCGGACAGACCAACGAACAAAATTTTTAAGCAATCAGCTACATCTGGAAAATCATTCACATACAATAGGAACAATAGAAATCCCAAGATATATCCTTGTGGAACTTTGATAGAAGTTATAAGCCTATAAATCTCTTAACTTCTGCATTATCTTTACTAAAATCATTATCAATGTCGCCGTTAAAAAGAATTAAATATGTGTAAGGGACTTCTGTAATACAGAAGAAAATATAATAAACAACGACAAAATGTAAATCTGGATAAAACAAAGTAGTATGTAACGTTTTGCTTGACTGTCAGTTAAATTGTGATATATTTCTACTAAACATTAATGAAGAGATCATATAACCATTTATTTGTGTCAATTAAGATCCTCTGGATCATTAATTCGATTCTATTCTTAACAATATTTCAAAATTTCTATTTCATTTGTTTGTTACATTCTTTTAAACAGTGATGTATTTCGTTAAAAGTTGTTTTCATTTCTTCGTGGTTATTTTTTGTGCGTTTTGTCACGCAGATCTGACTTATGAATGTCCGAGATTTAAGCGTTAGAGCGTCCTTTCTGATATTAAGGTTCCGATCATAGGCCACGCATATTTTGATATTTTGAACTGACTCATTAGATGGTCGTCCCCTCGTTAACAAAAAGGCAATCCTCCTCGCATTTGTATAGGTATATGCATAGAATACAATTTCCATGAAATGCATAGGCACAATTCAATTAGATTTTCGATCATTTACACTAATTTTTAAATTAGAAGTTAAAATCAAGCCTTTTTTTTTCTTTTTTTACTTAATGAAAATGAAGTTAATTCAAATTAAATTGAATATTTCTTTCTTTATGAAACGTATGTGAAATTCGATAACAATATAATATTCTAGAAGGTTGTATTATTACATGTAAAGATATTTAATGTGAACGAAACTATGGCCAGTTCCGAAAAGACTACTTAACTTTATTTTTTACAGTTGAATTTGATGGAGCCTGTAATTAATTAACTTAACCACTAAGGTTGATATATAACCCCTTTCCACATTAACTTTCGTAATTCTGTATACGCATTTAGACAAATAAGTTGTCATCATCAGCAGATAATTGCAAAGTGTCGCACCTGGTAAACCACAGCGAAAAATACCCGTACGAAAACGAACTCCGTACGCGATCTGTACCGTTGAGAACCAAAAAAACAGTGTACATTTATATCAACCTGATTAAGTATCTATGTCTTGAGATCAAGTTCTTTAAGGTTTGCGTGGAATGATTTGAGTATTACTCCGACACTTTGCAATTATCTGCTGATGATGACAAATTAGTTGTCGAAATGCGTATACAGAATTACAAAAGTTAATGTGGAAAGGGGTTATATATCAACCTTAGTGATTATTTTTTACAGTCAAGTATATCAGTATCTTCAATTCTTATCTAGCGATTTGGCCACTTACTTTTCTTTATTTAATAAAAACTATTTTGTATATTCCATTTACTTTAAAGACTGTAGTTCTTAAAATTTAACCTTTTTTAGTGAGTGGGGTTTTTATTATTAATTAAAACCAGAATTACGTTAACTTATTTGTTTTTTTTTTAATTTTATTTTGTCATATACAAAGTGTCTGATAACCAAGAGGAATGCGAGAGTCTTTGTTACTCGCCTCGATCTATTTATATACACAGTGTCGCACTTTTATTAAACGAGGCGGCGCTTTCATGTCATTTTTCAATTACCGAACAACGGACATAACCGTCTCCGTCTAGGCAGGCTGGCAGCCTAGAAAGACAACGCTGGTTAATCTAACACCTCCTGGAAGATTAACTATTAATTACTTTCCCCTTATTTTTGAAATTTTAAAGCGCGGCAAGCACATGGAATACATCCATTTTAATAACCTACAAGTTGACAGACAAGCAATCAACACGTGATTGAAAATCGAAAGAAACTGGTTTTATGATTGCGAGTTGTCTAAATCAGAAACTATAGTAAATATATCATAAAATGATATGAAGGGCATATGCAGATAACGCCACACAACATCAGAAACAATTAAATACATGAAAGTCGCACCTACCGCAAATAGAATATATGATGTGACATGAAAATATCTGTACCTTACAATAATACGTAAAAAGAACATCCATAACCTTCAACAAAAATGTATAGAAAAAGGTAATAAATATATCCCTCCAGGAGAAAAGATCCACAATTATGACATCAGAAACAGATCAGAATTTTAGTAATTATAGTTTATACTATTGGAGTAATACCCAAATATTAGTTGCGCAACTAAGTTCTCGCTGTTTTTTTGATGAAAATGCAACTTTATTGTGAAAAAATGTTTACAAATGGATCATTCAAAATATTGCCCATCGCTAGCGATAACTTTTTCCCATCTCTCTGGCAGAGCTCGAATACCGTCACGGTAGAAGTGTTCGTCTTTTGAGGCTATCCACGAATCAAGTCATTTTGAGATGTCTTCATATAAGTGGAACGGCTGATTAGCCAAACCATGTGCCATCGAACGGAACAAGTAATAATCGGACGGCGCAATATCTGGGGAATATAACGGATGGGGTAGGACCTCCCATTTGAGCGTTTCTAAATAGGTTCTAACGGGTTTAGCAACGTGAGGCCGAGCGTTGTCACTTTTTGGTACCTCTGCTCGTATTGTGCCCGCTTTTCGCGCAGTGCTCGGCTCAATCGCGTCAATTGAGTACGATACCGTTCCCCAGTGAAGGTTTCGTTCGGTTTCAACAGCTCATAATAAATAACACCGCCCTGGTCCCACCAAATAAACAGCAAAACCTTCGCAGCGTGAATATTCGGCCGAACCGACGACGTAGAAACATGACCGGGCAGTTCCCATTATTTTGTTCTCTTTGGGTTGCTGTAATAAAACCACTTTTCATCACCCGTAACGATGCGATAAAGAAAACCCTTCCTTTTTTGCCGCTGGAACAGTTGTTCACAGGAGAAAAAACGACGCTCAACGTCTCTTGGCTTCAAATCATAAGGAACCCAAATTCCTTGTTTTTGAATCATTCCCAACGCATGCAATCGCTGGGAAATCGCTTGGCGGGTAACTCCTAATGCTGAAGCAAGCTCTTTTTGCGTTTGCGATCTTCATCGAGCAATGCCTCCAATTCAACGTCTTCGAAGGTTTTTGGTCTTCCTTCACGCGAACGGCCGTCAAATCGAAATCACCGTTTTTGAAGGGACGGAACCAATCATGGCACGTTGTTTCACTTAGAGCAGCATCTCCGTAAACTTTTTGGAGTTCTGAATGCGCTTCAGCCGCCGTTTTTTTCGAATGAAAGAAGAAAAGCAACACTTCCCGCAAATGATGATTATTTGGCACAGAATCAGACATGTTCAAACAACCAAAAGTATATGACGCAAAAACAAAATCACTAATGTGTCAAAGCGGTTTGTTTACCATTTGTCTAAGCTTGGTTCATGACGTTTTGTTTATGTCACAATCGACCAGCACTTACTACTGGGGCCATCTCTTGAAAAGCAGGGAGAACTTAGTTGCGCACCTAATAATTCCACGCAAACTTTAAAGAACTTGATCTCAAGATATAGATACTTATTTATTTATTATTATATAATCCGAAGACATGTGAATTCAATGATAAGTTCTCCGGCATTAAACTGATGAAGTGCAAGAAAATATTCGCTATAATATTAATAATAATAAATACTGAATTTACGGTTTAATTTAATTTTAAAATGAATTTTAAAGAACAAAAATATCTGAATGTATCTATAATTATGAAAAACTTGGACTACCAAAGATTACAAAATAGACCATCATAAAACATGTCACTTAGGAGTCCTTATTAGACAAGTTATTATTACTATTGCGCTAGATATGTTCAATATTTTCAGTTATTGCAAATACATTGTGTATAAGATTTTAGCAAAGCAAGGGGTAATGTATGTATACATAACATATTATTCGACCTAAATCGAAAGATGATAATCATTATGCGGTAACAATGATGATATCATTAAAGTATTTGTCAGTATGTGCGTATACGGTACGAATTGGTTGCCAATGTCACGCTATCGACTGCCGACGCAGGGAGAGTCTTGTGCCAAGGTCACCAACTTGCGTCGGGATGCTGTGTGCGTCACGGCGAACGTCACGCAAGGGTGGAGACCGTTGTCCTGACGACGGCCACTGACGTACCCCACATCCACCTCCACTGCTTGCACCACCACAAAGTGTTCCTTCGTCTTCTGTTTCATCTTCCACGGTCACGGATAGCGATGGTAAACTTGAACTTCAACCTATGTATATCCCCTTCTGCGTCAGTCTCTACTCTTCGATTTTCCCTCTTCTACTCCTACAATCGCTTTTTCCACTCAAAACAAACTCTCTCCTTCGCATGTAGCAACCGAAATACTGGCATTTCCATCAGCCGAAATATAGAAATTCATTGCGTACTTTTTTTCAGAAGGATTTTATTGAATTAAGTGTAGGTTGATGTTCATAAAACAAAATAAAAGGAAAATGCGTTAAGGATTGGCTGTATACGAGATTATGTATTCTTTTTCTGCTTTTATGTTAGATGAAAAACCAGACGACACTCGTAAATGTATAAGAAAATTTATGGGTACAATGGTAATAAAATTTTTGCTTTCCTTAAATTCTAATTATATCGGACGGGTAATAAATTAAATCATTGTAATGAAGAGTTTTTCCATAAAATTTTATATTGGAAACATTTTGAGGACACATTTTATTTAGTATCCTTAATGCGACATATCTAGGAAATAATCATTGTTCAGAATTTTTAGACAAATAAAATTTTATTGCAAAATATTGTCATTTAAACACGAGAAGTTAAATAAGCAAATTATATTACGATTTATTAAACAAATAAATTTTTAACGAAAATTTATTGTCGTACATTAGATGTTCCTGAAGGCTGAAAAGAATACAAAATTTCAAAGTAATATATTTCTGTAATAGTACTTATTCAAATTAATTTTTAGTTTTTCTTTATTTTTATATATTTACCAAGTGTACCTGGACGTCATTACCGGTTTTTTCGTAAAAAAAATTAAATAATTTTTAAGAAAATGGAAAAATTTATTTATTCAAAGTATTAACCATTTGTTTCTACATACGTATCTTGCCCATCTTTCGAACAATTTATGGATGTCATCCCAAAAAACTGTTTGTCCTTTGAGCAAAACTATCATTGAGCTGTTTTCTAACTTCTTCAAAATTGGTGAAGTGACGCTCTGCAAGTGCGTGTCCTATTGAAGCGAAAAGGTGATAGTTGGACGGATCAAAGTCTGGCGAGTATGGTGGGTGCAATATTATGCCTTATTCAAGTGCTTTCAAGGCTTCCTTGACTAGCTTTTCTGTATAAGATGGCGCGTTATCGTGCTGTAAAATCACTTTACTGTGTCTTCGGGCCCACTTTGGACGTTTTTCTATCAATTCAAATTAATAATTTGTTGTCGGTAGCGACCTGTATTAACTGTTTTACCATGTTTCAACGCACCATGCGAATTTGGTCTCATCAAATACAGAGCACTGTCTTGCGACCAAAACAATTTAGCCTTGGTGTCGATGAGCCGGCTTCACCAAGTAATAACCATGATTATTTGCGCTTAGGGTTTTCTAAATAAATACATTTTTCGTCACCCATAACTATTCGAGGCAGAAATGTCTTCCGATCATACCTTTGAAGCAGCATTTCACAAACGATTAATCGATTTTCCGTTCGCCTTTCATTCAATTGATCATGCACCTATTTTCCCATCTTGTGGATTTTTCCCATTGCTCGTAATCGGTCGCTAATTGTTTCTTGTACCACATTTAACACTTCTGCCAATCGTTTTTGAGTTGGGTAGGATCTTCATCCAGAATGCTCAGCGCAAGTTTCTACTAGCAAACGATGACTTTCAGTGGCTTTTTCTTTTGAGTAAATAAGAAACGTAATGCGTGCGGCAAATGCATGAAGAAATACGTCTGCTTTTAAGAAAGGCTATATCCATTTGCCGACCAATATGCATCTTACGAAATTTGCGATTACCCTATTATTCACAATGAAGATAATACCCTAATAAAACTCCAGGTAGAATAATTGCACTTAAGGGATTAGATCTCTCAATTCTTGGAAATTTTCGATTGTGATAAATTTATTTTAAGGTAAGGTGTTATTGTAAACTATTAAGTATTTATACTTGGGTATTTTGGCAAAATTGCAGTTAGTTTTTGTGAGGTGCTCATAGTGATAACATCGTGTGTTTCGAAGAAATTCAATCGGTCAGAAATGCCTACATGGAAAGAATTGAGTGTAGAAACACGATCGTTTATAATCGCATACACAGAACTTAAATTAAATCAGTCCACCGTGGGTTATATCATCAAAAAACACAGCGAATGTGCAGAACTCGAAAATGCAGGCCAAGGGCAGCAACCTCGGCAGAAGATCTTACAATCGTGGTAACAAGCAAGAGAAATAGACGAAAAACAGCCCCAGAAATCACAGCAGAAATGAATGCTGTTCGTAGAAAACCCATAAGTCTTTCCACAATTAAACGGCGATTAAAAGAAGCCGGTCTTCATGGATGAATTGCAATGCGGAAACAGCTTCTACGCAAGCCAAACAAGCAAAAACGTTTAAAGAGGGCACGCGATCGCCAAAATTGGTTCATAGAAGACTGGAATAAAGTATTGTGGACCGATGAATCCAAATTCGAGATTTTCGGTTCACGAAGACGTGTTTTCGTGAGGAAGTCTGTGGGTGAGCGTGCCCGGGAAAATGCATAGCCCCTACTGTTAAGCACGGTAGAGGTTCAGTCATTATATGGGGTTGCTTTTCTGGATCAAATGTGGACGATCTCGTAAAAATCTAAGGTATACCAAAAATAGAACATTATAAGTGTATATTAGAGGAAAACGCAATCCCCTCTGGAATTAAAATTTCGGGCCAGAATTTTATCTTCTAACAAGATAATGACCCGAAACACACTTCCAAACTAGGCCGGGAATATTTGCAGAAATTGGAGAACGAGGGAACCATAAAAGTTATGACGTGGCCTCCCCAGAGTCCCAATTTAAATCCCATCGAGTTCCTGTGGGAAGAACTTGACCGAGAGGTGAGAACATCGGCCCCCACATCTGCTGTTAATATGTGGAAGAACCTGCAAAAGCATGGGGGATAATAAAACCTGAGACATTACGAAAATTAATCGAAAAAATGCCTCGATTGTGTGCTGCAGTGATTAAAAATAAAGGAGGGCGTATAGGCGAGTCTAAAATATTGATAAATAATGAAAAGATATTAGCATTTCAATTTTGATTTTTGTAATAATTTGCGGGTTAAATGCGAGTGACCAAATATTTATGAGCGTTAGTGTATGTGCATAGTCGGTACTTACACTTTCGAGTAGATTACCTTAGAAGTAAAGCGAGGAAAATAAATGAAATTTTGGTATTCCGCAATTTTTTTTTATCACTGCATTTCAGGAACTTTTGAATAACACCTCGTATGTATTTGAGTTACAAACCGTTGAAAATAATTCGCTATTATAACTACCACTATTATTATAATTACATTATTTCTTCATAGGTTCTGTTGTATCTACTTACTTTCCTAGTAAAAATTTTATCAAAGAACCGTTATAAATAATGACATTGATAGCGCAAAGTGGCAAATTTATTTAGTAATTAATCGATACGCCCGAATAGTGACAAAGGTCGATTTACACGAACGTTGCATTCGTGCAATAGATAATGTCAAAACAAGACATTTTTTAATCGCTGTTGGTTTATAATAATTTCCATAAAAATAGAAAATTGAAAATATGTGTAATATTTATTTTTACGCATTTAATTCGGTTCGTTTTTTTACGATTTTCCAAGAAATTGTAATTAGAGAATTTTATTTATTTGATATGTTTTTAATTTAAATAGCAATTTAACTAAATTAACGGAATTGTATTGCCCAACTTTTGCACATAAATGCTTCATTCCTCTTAATGCAAACAATTTTTTTAATCACTGTTGGTTTATAATAATTTCTATAAAAATATAAAATTGAAAATATGTATAATATTTATTTTTGCGCATTTTATTCGGTTCGTTTTTTTTACAATTTTCCAAGAACTTGTAATTAAATAATTTTATTTATTTGATATGTTTTTAATTTAAATAAAAATTTCATTAAACTAGCAGAATCGTACCATTATACGAAGGGTACTAGGAAAGTTTTGCAATACAGCTTTGTTTATTTAATTTTTTCAAAGTAATTTCCTCTACACTCAATACACCTCTCCATCCTCCGAAACCAATCTTTAAACCAGTTCTGCCAAGTTTCACTAGGGAGTAAAGCACAATCGTTGTCCCAAGCCCGCAGAAGGTCCTCATCACTGGAAAACCGCCTCCCTTTTAGCTTCATTTTCACATGTGGGAACAGTGAAAAGTCGCAGGGAGCAAGATCTGGATTGTACGGACGATGCTCGAGAAGTTTCGATCCTGTCGTGGCAGGTTTTTCATAGATCCAATGACTTTAGACAGGCACGATTCAGTATACTACTTAGCCGCGACAGTCTTCTGTGTGTCCAGAACGACGCGTTCCACAATTCCGCTCGATATGAAAAATACAGCTATCATTTTCTTCTTCACAGATCGGGATTTTCTGACAACTACGGGTGTGTCCTCATCACCAAAGACCCAAACTTTGTTTTGAGTTTTGGTCGGCACATCGTAATAGTACAGCCAAGTCTCGTCACCTGTCACGATGTTGGTCACATATTGAGATTATCCCTTATCAAACTTTTTCAGATTCTCCCGGCACCAAGCCACACGTCGTGTCATCTACTCTTCTGTCAGTCGATGCTGCACCCAGAGAGAACAAAGTTTCTTCAGGTGCAAATGATCATGCAGATCGAACGAATTGCTAGTGCATTTAGGTCTGAAGTACCCTCTATCTGTTGGTAGGTCACTCGCCTGTCCTCGCCAAGCATTTTCCTCACAGTAGTAACGTTTTCCTCCGTAACTGATGTTCGTGGCCTTCTCGACCTCTCAGCATCCTCCACAATTAAATTGTCCCTTTGGAATTCTCTATACCACCTGAATATCGTTGTGCCATGTGGACAAATATCACCTAGTGCAAGGGTCATTTCTTCGAAGCACTGGTCTATGTTTAAACCACTCACGAAATTAGAACGCAAAACTGCCTCTATCTCATTTCGTGACCATGATGCCATCGCAAGCACCTTTACACTCTCACTGCTAGTGAATAACTGAGCCTACTATGCACGTATGAACATGTCTCAACATGCAGCAACAAGCGGCTTCCTACGATTCATTATTGCGTCATATTGCAAAACTTTCCTAGTAGCCTTTGTATTACCCAATTTTTATGCTTCATTTCTTTTAATCCTAAAAGTTTCAAAGAAAAGATGCTAGAACGTTCCTTCTTGTTACAGAACTCACAGAGTTAAGATCATAGAAAATTGAATCATTTTCTACATGAAATACAGAGTCTTGGTATCTGTTGTTTTCTTTTGATCGGGTAAACAAAGTAATTAATCCTGCAACCTTTTGCAGAACTTTGTGTACCACATCTGCGAACCAGCTGGTATAAGATAACACCCACCCTTTCTCTTAAAGAACTGAGATAAACCAGTGATATAGCAACCAAGAAGTATAGTTTGATTGTTATGGTGAAAATTAACTTGAGTATCAATTTATTATATCGTGTTATACTATAATTTAATTATTGGTAATCCATTTATTATCTAATTTTATGTCATAGGGGATTGCTCTTTGTCGCGGTTCGTTTCACTCGATTTCCATGTGTGCGGCAAGCGTTGGACATCGTCACGTTTATTCGGGCTGCTAGGTCTCTTCTCTATCACGATCGCTTCTCTTATAATTCTTAAATCTAGGTTTTCGCTCTTCGGTAAAACCTTGGTATTTTCGAAATCGATAAAATGTCCTGTTAAGAGCCTATATTGTGCTAACGATGCTGCTGGTTCTTTCTTGACAACTGCGTTTCTATGTTTCTTCTCTTCTAACGTTGATTCGCCTATTCGTCTGCCCCACGTAAGATCGATCACACTCTAGTACGGAATCTCGTACGCGCTCTGATTTTTTAATGGAATTACATATATCTTTCGCATTGCTTGTTCCATCTTTCTGGGTGTAGTAAAAACGGTGTCGATTTTGTGTCTTCTTAATATACGGCCATTTTTGTCCGCAGTAGCCTTTACCATCTGCATATATGGGAGACAGACTCTAGATGTGAAGTATTTTCGCGTTTTTGATTTATTGTATTTACTTCTAGCTTCTAATGTGCGTTTTGGCTTTCAACGATACAGTTCGTGTGCGGAATTTATTTCGTACGGGTATTTTGCCGTAGTTTTTCAGGTGCGACACTGTTTAATTATTTTCTGACTCTATTAGTTTTTGCAAATCGCAACTTATGTCAGTTTGGTTTTGACATTCGTGAAACAGAGACGTGCGAAAATTATAGTGAATAACAATGAATCGATATACGCCTCAAGAACGCGCGATAATTGTAACAATGTTTGCGGGCAGTAATTCGTCAGTGGTGTTAACGCAACGTGAATTTTGGCGAAAATACCCCAGTCGTGCAAAATTCTCTGTTTTGGGGGATGGAAGATCCACGCATAATTCATGAAGTACCATTACATACTCTCAAAGTTACCGTGTGGTGTGCACTTACATCAGAAAAGGCGATTGGACCTTATTTTTTCGAAGGATCCGATGGTAACGCTATTACAGTGAACGGCGACCGCTATAGAGCAACGCTGGCAAAATTTTTCTTACTGGAAGTTGATGATCTGCATTTGGAGGACAAGCGGTTCCAACAGGACGGGACCACTTGTCATACTGCACGCGACACAATGCGTATTTTGAAGGATGCCTTCCCAGCGCGTGTAATCTTGCGTTTCGGTGATTTGGTTTGCCCAGCCAGATCTCCCGATTCGACTGCCTCGGACTTCCTCCTCTGGGGATATTTGAAGGCGTTGGTGTACACGAACAAGCCCCGCACCTTGGAGAAGTTGAAGAACAACATTCGAGCCAAAATTGACAACGCTACACGGCAAATGCTGCACACAGTTATGCAAAATCTTATCAATAGAACCCAAATTTGCAAGAACGATGGCAGCGGCCATTTGTCGGACATAATTTTCCACAATTAAATGAAACTAAATTTATAAGTGCGAATAAACATAATCAATGACAAACCAAATGAATTTTCACTTTAAACAAAAGTTATAGCGAAAGAAAATCAGATGATCCTTTTTGTCCCACCCTGTAGGTTGTGTAGCTTTAAACAGTTTGGTATGTTTCCAAATGATCCACATTAAAACCAACAGCTACATACAAGTAGTTATATTTTATTGGATATGAATATTCACAAATATTGTCATTACTACATTATATGTTAAATAGTTCATCAAAACACGAACTTATTTTCATTGTTATTTTACCTTTTTTTTCAAATTTCCCATAAACAATTATTCAAAATATAATTAATTCGTTGTCACTGAAACCGTAAAATATTGCACTAAAAGATAATTTGTATGTGATTTGAAGGATTTTCGAGCGTTTAATTTTACAGTTAATCGAAGGTGTTTTTAGTCATCATATTTGTCATAAAAATCAGCGAAGCTGTATTGTTCCACGCAAATAATCTGTAAAGGTTAGACTGTTAGTGCATTGCAACAAATCATGATCTGTAATATTTGAACAATATGTATTTAATCACATACCAGGACCGTGTTGAAATTTTTGAATAAATATAAGACCGAAAGGGTATACTGTTAATAAAGTACAAATAAATACAATGATAATAATATAATAATAATAAATATTTATTTCTAGCAATAATAATACATAATAATCAAGTACAGGAAAATTAACAAAACAAAAATTAAGCAACACGTGCAGTACTACAAAATAATTGTTAAAAAGAAAAAAAATAAATGAAAAAATAAGCAAATACAGATCGCTATTATATCATAGAAACGTTACCAGCTAATTAAAAGTACATATATCGCATAGATGTGAAATGCTGTTGCAATTTCTGTGCATTATTACAATTGATGTTTTATGTAAAACATTCGATGTTTCATAATAACACATTAATTGACTTCGTATGTGCGTTTTCGAGATATGAAAGTTTATGCTGTTTAATAACTCGGGATACTCGAATGTATTGTTTAACAAACGAAACAAATATTTTAAACTTATAATAACTTTTCTTCAGCGTAATGTTACCCCAAACCATCATAGCTAGAGTTGACACTACGAGTGTTCGGTCATCGAAATGCAAAGGGTTTAGCAAGTAGTAAATGTAAATAAACACTTGCCCTCTTAAGCGGCGCCGCCAGTATGCACATGTATATTGCTATTGTAAATTAGCTACTTATAACATACAAAATAGCAAACCTATAATACGAGGGTAGCCGTTTATATTTCGGGAATAGCAAACGAAAAAAAATTTTTTATGATCGAAAAGAGTTTTATTGCTTTTCAAAATATTCTCCTTGGAAATCAATGCACTTTGCATACGTTAAACTAATCCGAAAAGCACTCCTGCCACTGTGAAAGCAGTATCTCCAAAATATGAGTTTTGAATGCCTCAACTGCCTCTTCCGGCGTAGAAAACCGTTAACCTCGAAGTTTTTGCTTCACGTTTGGGAACAAAAAGAAATCGCAGGGTGTTGGATCGGGTCTGTACGGCGGATGGCGCATCAATTCAATGTTATGCCCGGTCAAATATTCATTTGTTTGCACCGACCTGTGAGAGCTCGCATTGTCATGGTGGAAAATTTTCTGTCGCTTTCGCTTTGTTTTCCATATTTTTTCAAAAACTTTTGGCAAACAAATAGTTGTGTACCATTCGGCATTGACCGTTCTACAACCCTCTAAAGGCACGGTTGCAATGTGACCGGTTTTTCCGAAAAAACAAGAGACCACTTGTTTTGATGCGCTTCGAGCCCGAACAACTTTTTTTGGTTTTGCTCATCTTGGAATACCCACGCAGTCGACTGCTGTTTACTATCGGGCTCATACGTATAGATCCAAGATTCATCACCTGTGACTACTTTACAAATGTTCTTTGAAGCACCGCCATTGTATTTTTTGTGCATTTCTTGGCACCAATCGACGCGAGTCCTTTTTTTTCAGCGGTTGTCCAATTATGTGGTACCCAACGTGAACATAGCTTCTTAACAGCTAAATGTTCATGCGGAATCTTAAGCACGTTGGTGTTACTAATACCTAGAGATGCCTCGATGTCACGGTATGCCACATGACGTTCTTGTATTATCAATTCAGACACTGCATGAATGTTTTCCGGCACAACAACGATATTCTATAGTTTTCGATGGTGCTTCAACACCATATTAAGAATTCAGTTCGTCGATGCATTCTTGTTGAGATAATTCACGCCGAAAGTTATGAAAAATAATTGCACGAAAATGTTCGCGAGTTAATTCCATTTTTCTGTATAAAATTTTCTAGTTACTGTCAACAATAGAAATAGCGACCGGATAATAAAACTATCAGGATAAATATATTGTCAAAAATGACAAACTTCACGATGCAATCATCAGATCGGAGGAAACACTAACAGTGTTGCCAGAGTTATCCTCGTAATAATAGTAACAATAGAACAATACATACACAAATTACTAGTAATATGAAGAAAACTTTCATAATAGACATTGCGATGCCAAATCATACACAAAAAGAACAAGAGAAAACAGAAAATATACATCACTTACAATCGAACTAAAAGAATTAATCAATTAAGATTAATATAACTTGTCCACAATCATTTATTTTCGTATTCTGTATACATATTTCGATAACTTAGTTGTCATCATCATCAGATAATTAATTACAGTATAGATATTTCAATAACCAAGTTGTCGTTATCAGCAGACAGTCATAGTGTCGCACCTGGAACCGCGACAAAACCCGCACATGTATTGGCAGTTTGCCTTTCGACGGTGTAAGTCTAGTACGCACGTTGTCTCTGTGCGGGTTTTGCCGTGGTTTCAGGTGCGAGACTGTGATTAATTATCTGCTGATGATGACAATTTAGTTGTGACAGGTGTTGTGAAAATTATTGTGGAAGAGGATTATATTAACCTTTATTAAGTAATAATAGTACCGAATTTAATGCCAGTGACATGTATTATAACAAAACAATTTCTCCATCAGATACATAATTTAGAAATTAGTCGATATACACAAAAAGCAGTCATGATAAAAACGACAGCTATCGTCAGAAGATTCGTCATACTACTAATTTGATCGGCATAATCGCAGTTATGATAACCGCCTCTAGATGGACATATAAAACATCACAAAACTTGTAATAAGTACCACTTTACGATGGATAATAAAACCGTACAGTATCAGCCGTATACAATCCGAGCTCAAACCCATAGTTATGTATTTAGCGGCGTTAGACTGAGGAAGTACGGGAAATCTACACCTATAATAAATTTAATGATAACTTTCTATTTTCTTTGCTCATATTCATTCATTATTCATATGTATGATCGATATTAACCTGAATTTAGGTACGATAATGTGATTAACAGTGTGGAGATGATGACAACTTAGTTATCGAAATACATACACAAAATACGAGCATCGATGTGGTAAGGGATTATTTTCCTTTTTTTCGATTTATTCAAATAATCAGTCTCCAACAAAATTTACATAATAAAACACATAATTGGCATTGCTACTATTTTAACTTGAACAAACTATACTGGTGTTTATGAATGGTGTAGTGGAAATAGGTTGACATTGAATACTTCCATATGCAAGGTTATATCTTATACTCGTAGGAAATCTTTATTAGATTACAAATACGAGGTTGCTTCTGTTCCTTTCCTTAGACGTGATGTGGTAAAGGATTTGGGAGTGTATTTTGATATGGAGTTATCTTTTAATATCCATGTTACCAATGTAGTTTCATCGGTATATGGTATGACGAACATTATATTGTGAAGTACTAAGCAATTTAATAATATACCCACATTGAGAACTTTATACATTTCGCTAGTTCGTTCGAGATTGGAGTACGGCTCGATAGTGTGGAATCCTTATTGCGAAGTCCAAAAGAAAGATGTAGAATGTATGCAAAAACGATTTTTGAAATACATTTGGTTTAGAAATCATTGCGTCTACCCTTACAGATGTTTTCCCTATAACACCTTATTGAGTACTTTTGCCATGGTTTCATGGGAGATGAAACGGGTTATGTCCGGTTTGTCTTTCTTGCATGGGTTAATCCATGGTTGGATAGATTCTCCGGAGCTTTTGGGAGCACTCAATTTCTATGTGCCGCGTCTTGTTGCTCGGAATGTTCAGACTTTCTTTATCCCACCAGCACGCACTAATATACTTGTTATATCGCCCATTTCATTTATGTGTACTTCATATAATAAATTTGGTAATAATTGCAATATATTCAGTTGCCCCGCTAAGGATTTGCAAAATATTTTTGACGTCCGCAAGATGTATGCATACATGTATGTTGAGTTTTGTAATGGTTAACTGTAGGAATTAATAATTACCTTTTTAGATATAGGCTTCTTGTTATGTATATTGATGCTTTTGGTATTTGTAGTTCTTTATTATATATTGTCCTGTTATTGGTATCCACCTGGAGTAACTTACGCACTCTATGCTGATGACACTGCAATTTTTGCGCAGGGTCGTTATCCTGACGACGCTGCGGAAGAGCTGCAGGACTCACTTGAAGCATTTGAGAACTGGTTCTCCCTGTGTAGAATCACCATAAATGTGCGAAAATGTTCTGCTATCTGTTTCAGCAAATCCCAAAAGAAGCTGCAGGCCCCGAACCTGCGGCTCCATGATGATGTCATACCATGGGAAAACCAGGTAAAATACTTAGGAGTGACGATGGATAGGACACTGACGTGGAGCGCACATATCAAGGACGCGGCCTCCAGGGGGCTTGCCGCAATGGTGCAGTTGTACGCACTTCTGCATCATAAAAGCAAGCTGGACCTCAGGCTGAAGACGATGTTATACAAGATGGTCATCAGACCGAAGATGACGCACGCGGCACCCGCATGGGGATATGCGGCGAAAACACACATACAAAGATTACAAGTCACACAAAATAAAACACTCAGAGTACTCACTGGTGCTACCTGGTACACCAGAAACACCACAATACATAACGACCTCCAAATACCCACCATTTCCGATCACATACACGAACTCTCCAGAAAATATTTTTCTGGAGTTCCTGTACACGAAAATCCACTCATATCCGACATCGACCTTAACCTGTTTGCTGGCCCTCACAAAAGACCACATTCAATCCTTACATAACACTAACGAACATCATTAAGACGACATAACACAAACACCACATTCGACTCACACGGTATATTGTAACGATACACCTTGTATAATTTCCATGTTTATGTATAATAAACTTTTCTGTTTCAGCAAATAATATATTTGTTTCAGCCACCATCACACGGCGTGTTTGGCCAATCGACGCGTGACCTTTAGTCACAAATTTCCATTAAAATCAGTAACGAGATACGCGAGGGAAGCCCGCGAATTTCAGGCTTTGGGGTTTTTTCAAGCAGTGGCGCGGCTTGGTTTTTTTCCCCCATCATAACTGCAAAATTTCACACAAATCGCGTTCGCGTACGCGTACGGGCAGCAAACCGGTGGCCGCGGTTTCATTCAAATCCGATTTCATAAGAAATCACATACGACACATCACACATTCAATGTTAGGACAAAAATTCATTCGAATCGGCGAATGAATAACCTTCTCTGATGTCATTTCTAAATTAATTAAGACAACGCGACCTTTGGTCCCAAATTCACCGGCCGGTAATTAAGACAGGGGTAAAGAACGATGTTCAGCCTTAGAATCACGCGCGTGAAGGCACAGTGTTATTGGTATATGTATACTGTTGGGCAATAAATACTTTATTAATATAAATATTTTATTATTATTAATATTGGAAACTTTATTAACGAGCTTGGTACATTTCACGTCGATAGACATAATATCAAAGATTTCGATCACATCTCATCCGCATTGATAAAATATTCATCTACTAGATCATAACCAACGAATCCAAGTATTGGATTGGACAGGGGAAACCTTCAAGTAATAAAAAAAATTAATTTTTATTTCCGGATTGCTTCTTATACATATTAAGCGCGTTACAGCTTTTATGTTAAACTCGAGACTTACCATTTCCCAATGACACAGCGCCAGATTATAGTGTATAATCATTGTACGACGAAGACCTTCATCTGTTATCAGAATTTATTAGCAAATTATTTGTAAGTTAAATATTTTTAAATAGTTCACCAAGGTCCTTCACGAGCAACCTCGTCATTGCGTTACGGTTGAATGTGTGATGCGACACACTCAGTACTGTCTATACGTACTACTTACACGTGCGAGTATGTAATTTATAAAATCTAATGAATCTAGTTACTCTAGCAATAAGGAAAATACTCATTGAGAATATCACTAAAGTTATATAGGAAGTCGCCTAAATTGTATTTTAACTATATTTCGGCCACGTATTTGGTCAATTTCTTATACTCTATGATATATTAACGACAGCATGCTAAAAAACTGTCATAAATTATCTCAAAAAAAGAAAACATCTTACGTATTTAACTTTTAATAAATGTATGTAATATACGGTAATCTAATTAATAAGAAGAGAAATTGAACTGCGTGCCATAGGCGTACGCCACATCAAATAAATAGTAAGTAGTAATTTATTAACCGTAGTAAAACACTTATCGTTTTAAGCGTCTTCCGTGAAATTATAAACTAGATAGGATTTGTTAAATATTTGCAACATTAGGTATGTTTCCGCAGTTGTTTCAGCAAACCGAATGTGCCGTGAAGAAAAATATACTTTTTTCTTGCAGAAAACAATCGTTCTTCATGTAACGATGTAATAAAAGTGCTTTTTTTTTGAATGCGGAGGACTTTAAATTGGCAATACTGTTTTACATACATCAACTGAAACGTTTCCGTAAACAATTTCCTGAGTTTAGAACAGAACTTGATATTTGCTTTTTGTTCAAAATTTATTTTTCGACCACTGCCAAATATACGCTCTTACTTTATGCGCAATTGCTCTGCTTCTAATGATGCAAATGTCATTATATCTTGACATAACATTGGTGAAACATCTACCTTACCAACGCATATTTTTTTTAATAGATGGCGCCACTAAGAATTTCTATTTCGTAAACGTTCGGTTTTCTCTGCGACAGATTGTGTAGAAGCTAGTAAACTTGAAAATAGCTGTTGATGTGATTCCATTTACGTACCATAACATTAAGAACAAATTTTCTTTACAATCTATTGCTTTATTCACACATAATTAATTCTGATTTAATTCTATTTTCAATATATTATATAATATAAAGAGCATGTAATATAAAATGTAATCGTAAACTACACACATAATTTTTGAGCATCGTAAATTAAATTCGGTAAATCGGTAAATGACGATGGTCGTTTTCTCGAACTATATAAATGCTACATGATCACAGACGACGTACAGCAATCCATACAGAAATCTATACATCCGCGCCAGACAATTCACTCCTTTAAGTTTTGCATAGTGTGACATAGAGGGCACCACTAATCAAATGTCATTACTAAAAATTAACCACCATCCTTATTTAACCTAAATCCAAAGATTCAGGGCGATACATGTAGTGTTATAGTTACAAAGAATTGTCAAAGTTGACAAGTTAGTTGAAAAATGGAATTAAACCGAGAACATTTCCGCGGAATAATTTTTTATAATTTTCCAAGACAATTATCTCAACAAGAACGCCTCGCCGAGTTGGTTTCTGTTTTCGGCAATGAAGCACCACATCAGTCAATAATTTCTCGTTGGTATGGAGAATTCAAACGTGGACGGATTCGTCTTAGCGACGATCCAAAAGCAGATTCACCAAAAGCAGCAGTCACTCAGGAGAACATCGATGCTGTGCGCAAGATCATCAGCGAAGATCGACATATGACATATTGCCAGATTGAAGCATTACTGTGGATTTCAAAAATGTCAATTCAAAAAATTTTTGTATAATGAAATGTGTGTAAAAAATTAGTTTCCCATTGGATACCGCAACGTTGACCGAAGAACAGAAAACAGCTGCGGTGAATTGGTGTCAAAAAATTCTAGACGGCTTCAACGCCGAAAACTCTAAAAACGTGTAGAATATTGTCAGTGGTGATGAATCTTGGATTTACTTATGCGAGCCAGAGAATAAACGCCAGTCGTCTGTTTGGGTGTTCCAAGATGAAGGACAGCCGACAAAAGTCATCCGTTTTCGAAGTGTCTCAAAAAAGAAGGTCGCTCCATTTGTCTCGAAAGCAGGCCATGTAGCAACAATTCCTCTATAAAATCAAAGAACTGTTACTGGCGATTGGTATACAACTATTTGTTTGCCGCAAGTCATTGCTGAGGTTCGAAAAATCAACACCGAACGATGAACCCACCAAGACAATGCAAGCACGCAAAACAATTAAATTTTTATCGCCAAAACTTCTAATTGTTGGGCCATCCTCCGTACAGTCCGGACGTAAATCGCTACGATTTCTTTACCTTTCCGAAAATCAAGAACGAACTTCGTGGTCAAAGGTTCCAGCCGTCAGAAGGAGCAGTCGATGCCTTCGAAAATGCAATTTGGACTGTACCAATGAACGAGTGGAACAACTGTTTCCAGAGTCGGTTCGGGCGCATGTAAAAGTGCATTGATCTTCGTGGAGAATACTTCGAAAAACAATGAAGTCTTTAAAAGCTATCTACTGTTTTTTCCAGTTTTATATGCAAAACTTAAAAGACAACCCACGTAATGGTGTGGAATGAGCACAAACAGGTTTAAAAACATTTATCCATATTTAAAAAAATAATAAAGCAATAGAAAAAAGAACAAGAACCGTTGGAATAGTACGTTAAACCTCAGAAAAGAATTGCGTTCTAAAGTGATGCGATTAATATGATATATTGAAATGTTAATTAATAATAATAAAATTATTTTGCATATTCGCCAACCATAAATTGTCATTTTATTAGTCGTGTCATTATATAATTGTCCTACAACAATTTAATTGTAGCGTCATTAACTCAATCTAAATGATTATAATCATAACGACATGATAAAAAAAACAGAAAGGTCATTATTGTTGAATAAGCTTGCTATAATTGATATTTTACACCAAGTTCGATTTAAGCATTCAAAAATTAAGGTCAATTTGTGTGGGTTTATCTAAGAGAGATGATTAAAAAGTTTAAACGAAGTTTACTAAAGTGTGCAAGAACAATTATTTTATATTTTGTATTACTTCTGAACTGTTGTAAGATTATTATTTATCCTATAATATTGCGTCGGTGTAAGTTGCATCCCAATTTTCTTAATTAGTACTGGAAAGTACTTAAAATGCGTCCGAAGGTTTTTAAAGGTCATACGAAAATGGCGTACCATGTACACCTGCATACCACAAAAAAAGAGACCCCTAGATTACTTGTATGTGACACGTACTTTGCTGTGTTGATTAATAACTGAGTATTGTCATATACAGTGCTCAAAACAATTAGAGGATATTTGAAAAAATAATAATACAATAAATAACATAAGACACGCAAATATTATTATATTGCAACTATAACGCTTTTAAACAAGAAACAGAATACACTGACAGGTTTCAATTTGTATAACGCCGCGACAGCGCCCGTACGAAGCGTCACTGCTTGAGGGTATAAAAGCGCGTATACGAGAGATCTCAACTATAGTTAGATTTTACCATTTCTTGTACCATAGCTAATTTTTTAACTGTAATTACGGGTAATAATGGAAAGGCGACGCGATTTGGCTCATGCATTGGCTTAGAGAGCCATAGGTCAATTAGAACGGAGACAACGAGCTGTTGTTTTTACAGTTAGTCAAAGTGTGATTTAATTTTTAGAAACTGGAGATATTCAGAGAAGACGAGGACAAGTACACCCAGCATCTACAATACCAAGAGATGATCGATACCTAACAGTATTTGCACAGAAAAGCCGCACTTATAACGCAACGCACCTTAAAAGTGAGCTTGCTACTGCTATGGGAAGAGTAGTATCAACTGAAACAATAAGAAATTGTCTTCATAACGTGGGCATGTATGCTCGAAGATCTCTAGTACGCGTTCCACTAACTGCTCTTCATGAAAGGCCGCGAAGAATATGGTCTGAGCAGCATAGAAATTGGAATCATGATGACTGGGCACAAGCATTGTTTTGCGAAGAATCCAGATTCGCCTTAAATCCAGATAATAGGCGTATTTTAATTTGGCGTGAACCTGGAACACGTAATCAGCCACAATTTGTTCGAGAAAGGCCCCAATATGAACTTGGGAGTGTAATGGGATAAACGCAGAAGGTGATATAGACCTTTATATGATACAGGATGGCAACCTGACTGCTCAGAGGAATTTGGATGAAATTTTAAGACCTATTGTTCTTCCAAATTCTTCTCTCAAAAGATATATGATTAATCCATCCTCCTGAAATTCTTTACTTTTAAACCATGTACATAAGTATATGCATTATACATGTGAAAAAGATATATTTTTAAACAAAATTTTGAACGAATATTTGCCATAATAGGAAAAATAAATTGTTAAATTCTCCTTGAAAAATTTATACCCTTTAGAGTGAAAATTTAATAATGAGTTGTCGCGTAGCGTAAACGAATAGAATCTATTATTCGCTCCCACGTGCTAATAAGTTGTTCCATGGACTCCTCTGGAAGCTCTACCCAAGCAACTTGTGTAGCCGTTGTAACCTCATTGGAGGTTTAGAAACTATAATCCAAGGGGGATAGTGTGGCGATAGCACAAATAGATTGAGAATAGTAATGTTGCCCTCTTGAAAAAATCGCAATGTAGTAACTGCAACATGAGAACGGGCACCGTAAGTTTGTAATATGACATTATCTATCCCATGAATATGTGATTAAATGATTTTAGAACTTTTTTGCCTAACTTTAACGTAAATGAGCTTTTAAATGGCCTCAAACAAATACCAAAGGAGTCCTACTTCCATGATAATTCTAAACCTATCAATCCTCTAGTAAGTACAGTCTCGCGAAATCAAAAATCCGTCAAGAAACTTGTTTTTCTCCTCTTCAACGTTGGACAACTCTACGACCATAAAGGACCCAAAAACGAGACCAGGATTCGTCTGAAAAACCAATATTTGTCTTCATTCCAAACTAACCATTTTAATTTAAAGGCACGATACAGACTAGTGAGAGGCAGTGTTAGTCTTGGACCATAGAAAATCAACCCAGGCGAACAAAGACAACGATATATGGAATACATTATTCTATGACCTATCTCTAACGAAAACAAGTTTCTCATGGACCTTGAGGTACTATTGCGAGTGAACAATCGTGTCTCAAACCCTCTCGTTTCGCGGTTTCTCTAAATCGTCCAAAGCCTCTTCTACGATATTGTCTATGTTCTTGAGACCAATGTCTCCGACAACGAATAATTGTAATACGACTTCTTTCAAAATCGTTTTGCATGTAATTATTTGGTTACCTTCGAACTCTCAGCATTTTAATACACTAACCCACATCTTTAGACTGTTACAATCGAATAAACAAATTATACTGATCCGAAGTAAAGAAAGGGAAACCGAATTTTTTCGTTAAAGTTCGGCAAAGAACGACTCAAGGATTAACCGCTCTTTTGCTACTTTTTTAATCATTTATTGTTCTCAACATAGTAAACATTTGTACAAATTTTGGTTTAAAAATATATACTTTTACTGGGTGATTCGCTTCTTTTGTCAGATGGGTATATCCAATTACTTTTTTTTAGATTTTGGACGCAAATTTGATAATTTGCAAAAATGTTTGTGAACAGAGTATATTTATATAATATTTTATTGAATTTTCAACGTATATGCCTTTTTAAAAATTAATATCTAACTAATTAACATCAAAATTCATGTAATTTAAAAACGTTTTATTCATTTAAACCTTGTACATGACAATTCGTTACAGCAATCCGTTCTTAATAGCGTTATTTATCAAAGCACTATAGTAATATCACTTTTTACAATAAACATTGATGTCCTTACATATAAAAATTAAAATAAACACTAATTTTATATAAAATTGGCCTATTTCCAAAATGATAGGTAATAATCTGAATTATCAAGTGTTTTCTTTTTATTAAAAAAATACTTGCTATTCCGGAGTTATTAATGTCATGTCTGACCTTTCATTGGCAAAATCAAAATAGACCATTCATTAAATCGTCTGTAAAAATAAACCTTCTTTTTAATGTCATGTGCGCAATTTATTTGACTAAATTGGCTAATCGCTTTATCAGAGATTTACAGACAGTTCTTATCTTCATCAAACCAATTTGGAAATATCAATAAATATTTCATGGTAATTTACAATATTTAAAAATGACTTAAAATTTGCTTAGCAACTCACCCATTTGTATATAATAGTTAGCAATAAGTTGTTCTACTTTGATAATATGACAAAAAATGGCTAAACATATATGTATATAGTTATATGTACTTACATATATATAAGTGCCGCCTATTAGAGGAACTTAAAAAACTCTTTTCAATTTTTATATTCACATTAAACTACTCTCCCTTCACTACAGGCATTCCTCGAAATACAAATTTAGAGCCGCTACTATCCGTATCTTTTACCAACGACTTCTGCATAAATTCATGGTCAAAAATTATTGTTTGCTAATGACATAAAGTTTTTCCTTCAAAGCCAAATCAATGCTGTCCAAATCGACATAATATCTCTATACGTACAAGTTATGTCAACAATGTTGTCATTCTCCATGAATATAAAATAAGTTTACATTATCCATATTTCAGTAATTCGAGTTTTTCATTTTGAGTACTGCAGGTTAACTACTAAATGAAAACTATAAACACTAATTGTTTACTTCGTTTTTGACATTACTTTTCATTTTGTAATAAAAAAATTTGAGTCAAATTAAATTAATTAAAATATTTTTAAAACGCTATTAGTTACTTAAATGAATCATAAAGGTCTTTAACACTTCACCATAAAATATAATTGAATAAACTGAACAATTTTTACAAGAACGATTACATATTTACAAATTTTAGTACGTGAGATTGCATTGAAGCGTAGACGAATTTTCTTTTCCCGCCTTTTATATTCTGCGCGTCATATTTCTGATACCCTTTGGGCACAAAAACTAAGCCATCCAGACACTCCGCTGCACACAATCAGTGTACGTTAACCACGTCATCGATCAAATAATTTTGATTTCTTTTTTAAAACGCCTCAAATTAATTTTCTACATTTTTTTCTAATTTATCTCATTTAGAATTGAATTTTACCTAAAATTTTTACTTTTTAACATTTTTAAATAAAATTTTTAATTCACTCATGTCACCTTTCAAATATTTTTCTTAGTATATTTAGTACACTTTTTATAAAGTAATGATCTAACGATTCCTGTCATATGATCACCTGTGATTTATATAGATTTCGTAACTTCTATTATTGTTGACATTCCATTTATAAACAAACTATTTACGAATTTAAACAGAAATGTTATTTAATGGGTTTATGTTATAATTTTATGATGGATGACATTATTTATGTACACCATATTCTTTAACCTTTCTGTCGATATTGTATATATCTTTCACAATGTTATATCTTTAAGTATATATTTACTTTTAAACCGTTGTTAGAACATATTCAGATTGGTTCCAATGAATTCAAACTATTACGAATTACTGAAATGCATCGATGTACAATAACTTTTAATTTTAAATCGATTTACGATAAATTACATTCTGTGCATTTTTAATATTACAAAAGTTGTACCCAAACCTTAAGAAATTTGTATAATAAGGGTGTCTAGGTCAATGTTTTATCCTTCATCGATGTTGTGGAATGCAAGTCTCATACAATAAGGGAAATCTTGCAGGTTTTGAGATATATAAAAAATATTTCACTGATTTAATTATATTCGAAATAAGATAATGGATATATAATATTAGGTATCAGTTTAACGATTATTATTAACTAAATTGTTCTATAATTAATGTAAATCTTTGTATACATAGTTGTAAGGTTTCTTCTAACGATTCAGAGCCTTTTACATAGTTAATTAATATATATGTATGAGTGTATTACGTGCGATTTTCAGGTCGTACCACATTTTCTGAACATTTAAATGTCGTTTCATATAAAGGTGTTTCAAATTTCGCGTTTTTTTTAAGAATAAATAAAACACATAATTTGCATTCATTATCAAAAACTTTTTATTGGTAATTGAAGTATCAGTTATGACATTTATATGCGAAAAATAATATCTGCCAAATGGCCTCCTCTTGTAGCTCCACAAACGTCCACTCTTTTGTTAAAATTTTCAATGACATCTCACTATCTCACCAATGACACGAATAATGTCATCTTTCAAAACAGGAATTGATTGTGGATTGTTTTTATAAACCTCACTTTTCACATAACGCCAAAGAAAATAGTCTAACGGTGTCAAATCACATGATCTTGGTGGCCAATTAACATCACCGTTTCTTGAGATTACACGTCCAGAAAATTTTTCTCTCAATAAGTCATCCTGTTCAAACCACATATCCTCTAGATCAATATTCATTAATTCAGGCCACAAAAATTCGGTTATCATCCGACGATATCGATCACCATTGATAGTTACAGCTTCACCAGCAGCAGCTTCAAAGTAAGGTCCAATTGTACCACCTGACCGTAATGCACACCAAACAGTAACTCGTTTAGGATGCATAGGTTTCTCATGAATAATTCGTGGATTTTCCTCACCCCAGATACAGCAACATAGCCACCAAGTTCATAATGCGCTTCATCGGAAAGCATTATTTTTTGAAAAAAATCAGCTGGTTGTTCATTGATGAAATTGATAAATGAACGATGTTTTAAATGATCTAATGGCTTCACTTCCTGTGTTATTTGAACCTTATATGCCTTCAGAGCCAAATCCTTGTATAAAATACGCCATGTTGTTCGTCCACTAAGTCCAAGTTGTTGTGAACGTCGTCTAATGGACATTTCAGGATCTTTTTTAATAATTCGATCAATAGTGCTTTCAAATGGACGATTATGTAAAAACTATTTTCACGGAAAGCTGATTTTCATAAAAAATTCAAGAATTTGAACGCGTTGTTGTACCGTGTACCAAGCCATTTTTACAAATGTCACAACATCACACTTTTTAAATGCTCACATACCCAGACAAATTCAGTGCGCCATCTATATTTTATTTATTCTTAAAAAAACCCGCAATTTGAAACACCCTTAATATTGCATAACTATGTTATATAAATTATTAGTTTCAAGTACACAGCAATATGTGCACCAATTTACTTGAAATATTAAAAAATAGCTATTGAATTTCACCACGAATTGGGAATTTATTTATTTTAGGGTTTTCCGTTTATACACTTTATCCGCGCTGGTGTAACTTTTCAAATTGTTAGACCCACCTGACCCATAAAAAGAATGACCGAATTAGAATATTACCTCTAAGTTTTTCCCAAAGATTGTGCTAATAGTATTATCCTCGTGCTTAAAAAAAAACGAAATTTTTTTAAGAATTTGAAGTTTCCTGGAATAGTCATTAGTATATGCAGTATAATTTAATATAGTAACTTATTCAGAAAAAAAAACTTATTTTTATCTTTAAATAGCTAAAAAGTATAAAATAATCTGTAATGTTGAGTATTGCTATTAGTATTATTACTAAAGCAAACACTTTCATGGAAACTGTGTGCTTTCACATATTACAAAAGATATTTTATTGATAGCAAGGATGCTTTTAATTGATACAAATCGAAATTAAGTGGCACCTTGTCGGAACTGTAGCAATTTTGCAAATCATCTTCACTGCTCAAGTGCGAGCGTATATCTTTTCGCAGATGTTTACGTCAAATTAAGTCTATGTGTCTCCTTGAAAATAGAATTACAAATGAGGACTTTGCGCTGAATTTATGGGATTTTATCTCAGTGTCCTCGACATAAAAAAAAATCCACAGATCAGATTAATTTGCGAAAATCTTATCATACTACACACATCAGGCGATACTAATTTTACACATCACAGACAAAAGACGCCTCTTTTTGCTCTAATCTAAAATTGAAAATAAACTTAATTTTATCATCTGGCCTTGATTTCTCCGGGAATTTTATATATTATCAAGAATGTGTTTTTATTTACTGACGATAAATACAAAAATAGACTGAAACATTTTCAATATATGTAGATGGCGCGATATCAAGTAATATTATTAATATTATTAATTGTTGCCTGGTCTACTACTTTTTCCATCTAATAAATTCTATAGTCCCGTCTTTCGTCGACTTTATCTTCAGTATAGGTTGTCATACTCTTTTTAATTAAGCTATAATCCCATCTGTTTCGTCAGATGTGTTTTTTTTAAATTTTACGTTATTCTGGTTTGAATAACTTGTGTATTGATCGAGTCAGATGTTTGACTTCGTTGACGCAATTCTTTTATTTGTAAAGAATAACATGAAAAGGTTTGTGAATTTCTAAATAAAAACAAAATCAAAAATTCTTCAATAAGTGAAAAACAAAATATATCGAAGTTTCTTGTTTTTAATAAATTGACGTGTAATATACGAGGATAGTTTGACAAGTAGTGAGAATGACACATAGGTGGCGCTCTAATTGATAAAATAAATGCACTGTAATTTAGGTTGCCTATTTATATGTTTACATTCCGATATTTAGATAAATCGGTTGATTAGTTTATTTTTGACAGCTGATTGAAAAAGAAGCAACACGTCGTTTTGTTAAAATTGAAAAAGCAGAGTATCGTGCGGTGATTAAATACTTCGTAATTAAGGGTATGAGAGCTACCGAAAGAAAAGATGAGTTACGGGAAACATTAGGTGAATCTGCTCCATCATCCGCCACAATAAGTAGATGGGTAAATGAATTTAAACGTGGTAGAACAAGCTGTGTTGATGAAGCGCGCTCTGGAGCACCCAAAATCGTGACTTCTAAGGAAATGATTATAAAAATCCATAATATTATTACGCAAGATCGACGACTCAAGGTAAGAGAGATAGCAGACATGATAAACATTTCAACAGAACGCGTACACCACATTTTAACGAAAGAATTGGGCCTTTCCAAGCTTTCGGCAAGATGGGTGCCGCGACTGCTTACGACTGATCAAAAGTTCACTCGTTTGCGCATTTCCAATGAGTGTTTGGACCTTTATAAGCGGAATCCGGTTGATTTTTGTAGGCGATTTGTTACTTGCGATGGAACTTGGATACACTACAGTACACCCGAAACTAAACAACAGTCGAAACAATGGTTAGAACGTGGTTCTGCACCTCCAAAGAAAGCGAAAACCTCTTTATCGGCAAACAAGGTGATGGAATCGATTTCTTGGGATTCAAAAGGCAGTTTGCTCATTGATTACTTTCAGAAAGGTGCCACAATAAACGGACAATATTATGCAGAACTTCTACAAAAATTAAATGTTGAGATTCGTGCTAAACGGCTAGGAATGGCAAAGAAAAAGATTCTGCTTCACCAAGACAACACTCCCTCGCATACCGGCACAGTTGCGATGTCCAAAATCCACGATTTTCATTTCCAATTAGTACCGTATGCGCCTCATTCGCCGAATATAGCCCCTTCCGACTTCCACCTTTTTCCAAAATTGAAAACGGCACGAGGTGGAAAGAAATTTTCGTCTAACGACGAGCTTATCATCTTCGTAAATGAGTATTTTGCAAGCCTTCCGGAATCGCATTTTAGAGATGGCATAAGGGCATTGGAGCACCGTTGGAATAAATGTATTGCTCTTTTAGGAGAATATACGTATTGAAAAATAAAAATTATTTTGTATTTAAAAAATTCGTTTTTCTTTTCCATTCTCACTACTTGTCACAACCCTCGTACATACATATGTATATTCACTAGAAACAGATACAAATACTGTCTGCATAATTTGTAACTCCGCATACGTATTAATTCTTAAGATAATTCTTCCTGTTCCCAAAGGACATTTATTCTGCCCGTTTGCAGTTATAAATATTTTCGCCCCGAGAAGGCGTGTTATGTAGCGTACTCATATGCACTTCGAATATATGTAAGTCCAGTTAAAGTATAATAAGATTTATTCGCAACCCAGTCTTACAGAACAATATAAATTGCAGTTGCGTGAAGGTATATATTACCTACGTATGCATTAAACTTCACCGAGTATCTATTCTACCTGATTGCAGATTAGTATGTATGCTCTTCGCTTAAAAAGTTTAAGGCGTTAGCGCACAAACGTCGGATAAGGAAAGTAGCGAAACTAAGACCAGTCTCAGCTTACAAAGATTACAATCAATCGCGGCCTCCCGATCATTCTCTAAGTGTTTGTATTCTATACTTTGTGTACTTTGTATTAAATACTCTAGCTGCAGATCCCTTGCATAAGTAGAATTATCCGCTATCGTGTATTGTGTGGATACACTGAGACGCGAAAGAGGAAGGACGATTTTAGAGTTTTGAAGTCGTGAAATAGTTTCGCTAGCGCCAAATTTGAATGAAAAACGTCGCATCGGGAATACATGTTATCGACGGGCACACGTAAGGTAACGTTGTAAACTATCGCAATACGCCGACAGTACAGACTGTTTCGTGGAATATATGTATACATATATATATATATATATATATATATATATATATATATTCCGTTACCGATTGTATATATCGAAAGTTATAAGTACCGCCTACTGTAACCTGAAGATGATTTATGCATTTAGATCTATTTTTAACATTAAATTAAAAAAGGCTCTGTGTGACTTACTGGTGCTCTCGTTATTTAACTATTGCCTACCTGTGTATGGCCCTTGTTTGGATTTCGATGATGTGGGACGGGTTCAGAGAGTGCAAAATTCGTGTGTACGATACATCTTTGGTGTTCGTAAGTATGAAAGAATATCACATAAATTAAAAACTTTGCGGTGGCTGAATATGCGAAATCGCATTGCCTTCCATTCTCTGAACCTTTATCATAAAATACTTTTGACAAAGTGTCCTCCATACTTGTATAAAATTAGGTTTCGGTGTGATGTGCATAATATTAATGTAAGAAGGAAGAATATGATTGGTCTACCTAGATACCGCACAACTTTTTCTAGAAGATCTTTCACGTACAACATTTATTACTATTATAATTCTTTGGATGATCACTTGAGGTCCATGGGATTGGTGCCTTTCAGGCGTGCTATATTTAATTACCTATTTGATAAGCAGTCTTGTGTGTGATGTCTCTCCATTATTAACTTATTCTTGTATGCTAGGGAAAATTTTTTATATTACTTTGTTTAATTGTAATGACTTTGTTGGGTTACGGTCGTGTGCACGGGCAGAATAATTCAATTAGGTTAGGTTTTTATTAATACTTAGTATTAGGCAATTACTTGTTATTTATATTTTTTTATAACTTTAAGGGTTTGGTGTTAGAGCAGGGGATGACTTCTAGTCATCCATCTGAACCACCCCTTAGGATTTTCCATTCAGTTGAATGTTTTGTATTTACATTGCTTGTATGATTACTTCTTGGAAAATAAAGGCATATTATTATTATTATTATTATTATTATTATTATTATATATATACTATTTTATATATGTATACATAAATAATTTAAATGCAAATGAAGAAGTAGTTTGTGCAATATATGAATGTATAAGTATAAGCAAATATACACAAGAAATTAGTAAGCTAAATATATGTAAATTGCATATGATAAGTAACAAAATAAGTAAATAACGACCAGCCCACCATCAGTTATTCTGCTTATATTATTTCATAATTGACAACTTTCAAATGCTGCTCATGATTTCTCATTCATATTTTACCTAATATAGTTAGATTCTACTTATAAGATGTTCAATAGCTATCTCAATTTCGAAACGCTTAATTATATGTTGACTATACAATAGGAAATTTAGAAGATATTCTGGCAGAATTCAGAAGTAGATGGCTCATTATAAGAATAAATTGAGATTAAGGAAAAATATTATTAAAACCTTTTTGTCAAACACATTACAAACAAAAGAACTAAAACAGAAATAAAGTAGACTGCATAACGAACATTCAAAACTAAGAAATATTTAATATAATAGAATACAGGCTAAAATATAAAAAAATATAGAAACAATATCACAAATCGCTTACCTTATCTTGACTGTGGAGTTGGAATTGTGTTCTTGGTACTTGAGCTGCCGATGTTTCGTCTTCACTTACATGAGACATCTTCACAGCTTAACTGCCGTTACTTCTGTCATTGTCGCATTGAAGCTGGTGTGAGTCCATTATGGAGGGGTGGAGGAGTTTAAGCAGTACCTGCTAAATGAATTAGAGCCATCAAGAAATTTGTAATACAAGCCGTATGTATTATTAATATATTTGAAATTCTCGTTTGTAAACGAATTTAGTTGTTCAAAGAGGATCTATTCCAAGAAAAAATAACCATTATATTATTAGGAAAATCCACTTATTATCGGTTTTGGATAAAGTAGCTGCTATTAGGGTCTAAACATAAATAATGAAATATGTGAAAGTACTACGAATAATATCCAATTTTAGTGGAAATTAGTACGCGCTCGTGTTAAGAAGTGTATGAAAGTGTTATAATAATATATTGCAAATTTTCATATTAAATTTTTTGCGGAATTCTTAAGCTTTGTATTTATTCAGAATGGGAAAAATTAAACAGAGTAGAGCGCAGATAAAATCAAAATAGAGACATGTATTCGAACCGATATGTTGTAATAATGCAAAAAGTTTCTCGGCATACAGTCGGTCGAAAAGCCGCATTAATTCGAGAAAATATTCCCTCAACATCGACCGGTTGCAGTCATTGTTATGGTGTTCGTAAAACCACCGAGAGATACGACCGGCTAATTATAAAAACAGCATTTGAAATTAGACAATCTTCTGCTAGATAAATTAAAAGTGCATAATATAAACATACGTGAGTGCACGATGCAATCACGATTGTACGCTACCAGAATCAAATATCCTACATCAACTAACAAGCCTAGGTTGTTTTTATAATAAATTTTACTTCACAAGTCACATTCTCATTGTAGCAGGTGATCTTCAGCGATGAATCTCGACTTGAATCAATGGCGGAGAATGTTACTGTCCTTAGACGAATACTCAAGAAACATTATAGTGATTCTGTAGAGAAAAAATATTAAAGACCTAAAATCAATCATGATCTGGGCATGTATAACCGCGAATGGTACCGAACTTCTTATTTTGCGAAGAGTATCATGAATCAAGTGCAATATAAATGAAACTGTATTTTTGCCTTTCCTAGAGAAGAAGGACCATACATCTTCATGCAAGAAGGAGCACCGTGCCATATAGCTATATCGACAGAAATGTGTTTCAGGAGCACTACATATCCCTTTTGCTCTGGCCAGGAGACCCACCTGATATAAATCCAATCGAAATTATATGAAGCATGATGAAGAAGTTTAAGTCATCCACGACAATGGCAGTTCTAAAAGATAATATTCAGACACCAGTGAGAGAACGCAAAACTACAAGAACTAGTAAGAACTTGTATTTTCAGTATGTCAGATAGAATTAGTGCGGTCACTAAATCTGAAAGATCATTAACAAAATATTAATGTAGTATCTTCTATAAGGCACAGATAAACATTTTGTATTAGCAATATGTGTCTGCTCTTGTTTTATTTCTGATAAATTTGAAAATATCGAAATCAAAAAGTGACTAATTCGTTTGAAAGGTACTCTATAAAGTTTTTATTTGTCACGGGTAAATGGAGCGTTGAAGTTGTTTGGACATAAAGGTTATTAGTGTGTTTTAAGATTTCTGTTGATTCATGAATTCTTTTAAACTTACAGTAATAATTAATTAAAATAATTAAACAAGCGATGCAAATTGATTACATATCGATAAGGCAGACAAATAATGCAAAGGCAAATAATTAAGTATAATATTAAGTGATAAATTCAAATTGTATTACGCATTGTATAAGTCGACCTCATATTTTTTAATCAATTAAGGTTAACCCCTTCCAATAATTATGTTAGTATTCTGTATACGTATTTTAACAACTAAGTTGACATCATCAGCAGATAATTAGTCGCAGTGTTGCACATGAAACCACGGCAAAATCCGCACGAAGACAATGTCCGTACTAGACTTGCACCCTCGAAACGCTTATCCTAAGGTACCTGCTTACCCGAAATCTTTTTGCTTGTCAGTCGTATATTACTTTTCTATGAAATCAAACAGACATGAGTTATTGATAGGACCTCCGTCGACGTTATTGAAATATATACGCTTTCATAGATATCTAATTCAGAGTAATTATACACATTCTTAATCAAATGTAAACAATCCGCAGGTACGTTATGATTACTCTCTAACACATGCTTTGCTAAACTAGATGTTTCAGGTCGATTGTATTTGATATGCGCCATATGTTCTTTATACCGGGTTTCTATCGATCGTTTTATCTGACTTATGTACTGTTTATTCCAATCTAGACATTTAGTTTCGTAAATCCTCGATTTCTTAATGGCCTCAACTTTGTTTTTCGCATTTTCTAAGAGGGATAGAATTAGTGAACCGAAATGTAACTTGAAAATCGCTCTTTTTAAAAACACCATTTAAACTTTTCGTTAAAGGGTGAAATGGTAAACATATAAATTGCTTGTCTCGATTGCTTTGAGGCAATAGACATGTGGTATTCCGAATTGTCTTTTTTATATTAGTCTTCCTAATTAAACCATTGATTATTTCCGGATTTCTCGCAATGTACTTAATCAAATTTAACTTAAAACACGACCGTTACGACCGTCAGTTTCAGTGCGACAAACAGTAACAGTAGTTGAGCCCTGAAGATGTCCCATACGAGTGGGTAAGAAACGTTGGCCGTTATACCCGTGACGCGGTTTCAGCCCGGAAGCCCAGAAGAAGACCGTTAAAAACGTTCGCAAATGTAAGCAGGGGATGTACTTTAAAATAGGTGGTTAATTTTTAAGACTAGAAGACATTTTAAATTATTTTTCATATTGTTTTATTTACTTTCTTTTTTTTTCAATTGCATTTTGCCCATCAGAATTTTTTTTTGGTTTTGAGTAAAACAAAGCCAAACGTACATATATGACAAAAATGTGTTTAAGAAGTGTTACAATAAAAAAATGGAAAAATAAATATTTCACACAAGAAGCAAAAGCTATAGTATACAGAAGTATGATAAAACCTATATTGTCTTACGCAATAGCAACCAGACCAGATACAAAAACTTTCAAAGAAAAGGATAGACATCTGAACATATTAAGACGAATACTAGAGAAAACGCGAGAAAATAAAATTCCAAATATTAATACAGCAGAGTAAACGAATGTATCATTTATAGAATAAGGTGAGAATGGTAAAAGGGCACAAAACAAATACGAAAACAAAAGTGGATCGTCTGAAGAAGAGATAGCGTGATAGCACGCAAATATTGTTACCGAACAGGATAAAGCCCTAATTTAAGTTAAAGAAGAAGATAAAAATAAAAAAAATTCGCTTCTGGAACATTCTTCAAGAAACAAAATCGCAAGTAAATGCCTTTCATTTTTTAATCGAAAATTCTTAGTCGAACGAAAGAAATCGAGATACCATTAAGAAATAAAACGAAGTTATGAAAATACTTATTTTGAAGAAAGACAGTAGCGTATAATATTGAGATAACGTTCAAGGACAAGCTAACGCGGGCGCTAATGATTGTAGTAGAACAACTTTTTTCTTAAAGTAATGTGTTTGTATTCCTGGCTACCTTCTGATAAGATATAAACCACATATAGTTTCAACGGTATTACAAGAAATCGATTTTTTCCCAATTTTCAATACCTGGAGTCATAAAAACAAAGAGGTTTCGAAACTACGCTGATATGAACATCATTTTGTAAAGTCATTCAAGAATAAAGACTCTTAAATATTAGTATGTAATTAAGAAATATATAATATATGTATTTGCTAGAGCAATGTTATTATAAATATAGGATTTTATTAGTGTAGCAATTAGCACTGTTCCATGGAAAGCAATAGCTGATACCTTCAAAACATACCCGCAGACTAATTTATACAAGAAAATATATTTTATAGTACCGTAGATAGAAGCAAAAAAATGTCTTGAATTCATGAATTCCTATTTGTGTGTTTATTTTATAGGTGTAGGTGTAGAAATCACTAACGATGAGAAGTACATCGTAGAAGTGAGACTAAAAAATGAAAGCACGAACTTAGAATACTCATAGACTACTATTATGGTCATTATACTCATTCCCTTGTCCGTCCCACGTTTAAATCCAAGGTTTTGTCGGTAAATTTCCTTGGACACTGTAATTAATTGAATTAATCAATAAAAAGCAAGAAAACCCTTACCACGTTAATATTTATACTCTGTATACGTATTTCAACCACTAAGTTGTCGTCACCAACAGTATGTGCTTGATTTTGGTGGAAAGTAGTACGCGAAATTTTCTATGTGAGCTTTACCGCGAAACTTTGATTAAGAATCTGCTGATAACGACAACTTAGTTGTCGAAATACGTACACAGAGTACACAGAGTAGGAGCATTGACGCTGCCTTTTTTAATAAAATTTTTGTCGTTTCTCTTGTCGTTTAAAGTGAATACCAACCGCCCAATATTTTAAGTCACACCAATTTTTAACGCCAACTCATCTTATGATTGGCTTTCAGTTGTTGGGAAATGTGAAGGTAAGAAAATAATTAAAATAATATTATTCAATATCCATATAAATAATATATCCAATGCTGCATTAAAAATTTTGGATTTCATAATTAGAACCACCAAGTCCTTCTCGTCAATCGACAGCATAATACCACTTTATTTTGCCTTTGTTTGATGTGGTCACCTCTTTATAAAACACATATCCATGTGCTGGAATTAGTGCAAAGCCGCTTTCTGAAGTACCTCTTCTTTCGCCAGTTTGGGAACTATCCTTCTGGGGCTACAGCCATATTAATCTACTAACTACATTTAACATAGAATCATTAGAGCTCCGTAGACACCGCAATGATATAAAATTTCTTTACCATCTTCTGCATAATGGAATAGACGCACCGGAAATTCTGGTAAAGATAAACTTTTTGGTTCCTAGGCAAGCGACTAGAATAACGAACACCTTTCGTCTGCCCATTCCAAGGACAAATGTAATGATTGGATCGCCTGCCTACCGAATATGTAATAACTAATAATTTAACAGCCGTGGATGGAAACTATAGTCCTTTACCAGCGATTTTACGTCAGTGTTTGTAGTGTATAAGTGTGTCTATACTTTCTATGGTGGTGGGTCTTACAAATAAGTATTTAATGTTAATTAGTATTTAATATATTTAGAAAATTGAGTGTTCACTGTAAGTCAACGCAGAAGTAATTAGACTTAAAAGTTGTCCTGTAATAGGATTGTAAAGATCTGTTGGGCAAATATATACATTATTATTATTATTATTATAAAATAAAAAAAAGACAGAAGAAATGAGAAGTTTAAAAACGATTCGTAAAAAGAGGTTGCACGATATTATAGAAAAAAATTGTAAGGAGGCGAAAAAAGTATAACAAGAATAAAGTATTGGTGTCAGTGAAAAAATGGGCAAAGTTTATTAATTAAATACGAAAGACAATAAATCATATATAGAAAAACACGAGTTATTTCTTGACTAGACACAGGGTAAGACTGGAATTCTATTTTGGATCGAAAAAGTCATAAATTCAAATATTGAATAAATTATAAACTCACCAAAAAAGGGAAAATAAGGAAAGAGAAATGGATAGTACTTGATATCGAGGACGATGCTATATATAACATAATTAAATGAATTTACAATAAAAGAACTCTAAGAAAAATGGGCGTCTATTTGTATTATAAGGATACGCATTAAACAAATTTGAAAGTACAATGAAAATATTTAATTAAAAGTGACTCACACCCTTCACCTATCAAGAGCAGATAATAAATATAATTATTATTATTATATAGACGCCCTTCACCTAGTCGTTAGTTGTATTGAATACACATAAAATTAGTACCTATATAAACATCTGCCATTTGCGGATATGCTAGATATCTCGCACTTTGTATTGTTAGGTTAGGCGTAAAATATATTAGAAGATAATGATTGAGCTTGCAGGTTATACAAAAAATTGGACAAATGTTATATTCAAAATTGAGTTTTGCGAAGATTGGAGTATTTGTTTTAATAATCCTTATCGGATTTCTTCGGCGCTTATATTGGAAAACGAAAGACCGAGAAAGAAATTCTGTAAGGTCAGAAACTCAGTTGTCTTGTTAGGTGAGAAACGTGAGGAATGCGTTATATTAAAAACTTTCTTTTCTTCTAGTTTAAAACTTTTATTTGACAAGCGCCGTACGCAATATTGGAATTATATGAAAATACTTAAATCTGGAATATTAAAGATAAATAAATAAAATGAAATGAAAAGGAAATCTGCCCTAAGTTGAATTGATTACCCGAAGTTGTCCACCCAGGGTGCAGCTTGCCAACTTTCTCAGTCGGAGACAGTCGTCGGTTATTAAATAAAAATGCTACCTTGATAAATTAATAAGTAACGCCCTGTATATCTGGGCATCGGAGTGTGGTACAAGAAATCTCGTACCCAACCTGGAAAACAATCATCCCAAAGGTATAAACAATATAGTGACGAACAGATAAAGAAAACACACAAATAGGAAAACGTAATTTCCTTTCATTTCTTAAAAAAGTTAAATTGAAAATAATTCCCAAATTAATTATATATTAATAATAATGCAAAGGTTATAAGAGAAACGATATATAATAAAAAAAAATTTAATAAACCGTAGATAAAAGGTTCTGTATTCTAGTCCTTTTTTAGTGATTGACCTAAAACAAAAATGCATTAAGCGAGCTTTTCCAATACTGGGTCAAGTTTCGTTTAGAAAAAAAATTTTACACTACGAAATCTATTTATTTAATTAGACTTAAATTATGTTTCTATTCTTAAATTTTTACTTCAACAACTGTATATAATAACAAGAATTTTTAAATCTTTTCTGGTGTAACAAATACTTTAACAAAATTAAATAAAAAGAAAACTAGCAAGTTGCACATATGTACGATATGTTAACAAAAAGAAGATAATTTTTGTAAGTGCGCTAAACCAATCAAATAAAAATTTACATGATTCACCAAATGACAACAAAGAAAAAGGTTTCGCCCGACTCGAGTATTAAATAAGTAGCTGATAGTTATTATTTAGTACTTACAACGAAAAAAATAACTTGGTTTTAATCAATAGGAAAAGAAAGAAGAAATGTAATTCTTGGTCTGTTTAATCACGTAGCTAATAGCAAGTGATATCACATCGGTAATCTAAAATTATGTAAAATGACGGTATTGATGGCAGATCAATCGGAAGCAAATTGCACAAATACACACATACATATATATATATATATATATATATATATATATATATATATATAACTAGTACTTAAAGCTGGTACTAAAACTCCGACTTAAAACTCTAAAAATAACAAGAGAAGAAATTACAAAAGTCGTAAAAGGTATTCAAGATGGAGACGAATAAGAAAGCATAGCTTCGATTCGAAGAACGTTAAAAAATCAACTTCTCTTGACCAAAAAAAGCCTCTTATCCAGCAAAAGCTGCAATTGGCACCTTCAGAACCTAATTCACTACCTAACATTCAATACACAAACGTACTAAAAACGGCTATATATAAAGATGATTACCCAGATATATTCTGTTTAAAAAAAACAATCAAAAGCTTGTACTTTATGGAGTATACATGAATTGTCAAACCTCAAATTCAAAAAGCGAGACATGCACATTTGTACGCAAGACTAGATCAAACACGAATTCCGAAATTAATCCAAGGAATAAACACGAACACCAAACAAAAAAAATTAAAGAAAACAATAATAATATACCCACGAAGGAGATAGTTAAACAAACGAGATTACTAGCAAATCTGAAAATAATGCAAAACCGAAACAATAGCTAGATAATAATGAAAAAACATTGCCTCCCTCTCTCGTACAACACACGAATGTATTTAAACGATAGAACGATGACGTGTCTATCTCTCATGTCGTCAACAAAGTTCCCAGAGCATGCATAGACAGACTCTTGCTATATCGGCGATTTGCCAAATAGGTAAATGTTAAAAGGAATCATTCAAGTTTACTACATATGTTTCAGAGATTTACTCATCATTAGATAAACTTGTGTTATTGGACATATATACAGCGCAAGTTTACCTGATGATGAATGAATCTCTGAAACATATATAGCAAACAGAGTGTTATTAATATTCGAATGATTCCTTGTAAGATTCAGCTAGATAATACTTAACGATTTAACCTAATAAAACAGGAACTACACAATGTGTGGAAACGTATATGAAGTTTGGCGTCGATACATAACCATCGAAACAACGCCAACACTAATAACGATATACGTGGGTGGAAAAGATAAATTGTTACGTTTAATAGTCAGAAAAAGTTAACCTAAGTCAAAATATAAAAAAAGTCTGGATTTTACCTATTGCGCATTTTATAAATTATTATTATGATTTTGTGTAATATGTTACTTCTAATCGTATTGTGTACTGAATTTCTTTACTCCTATGATTTTTGTTTCCTGTCATTTCTTCTAAATATTTAAAGTCCCCTATTTCTTCAATTTCAAAAATTTATATTTTTTCTTCCCTTTTTATTATTAAGGACAAAATTAAAAAAGTTTCATCAAAAGCAGCCTTCTTTACAATTACATTCTATTCAAATGCGAAGTGATGTGATTGTACGCAGAACGCTGTTAAATAAAGGACAAAAACTAACGAATAAAATTTCAATTTAGACATGAATTTGTTTTTGATATGAGACAATGCCAATGTAATTATAGGAACAGCATTTACAATTGAATTGCATTTTCAAAAGTCATTCTCGAAGCGTTGCTTCTTCCCATTCCAAAACCCCATTTCATCCCTTGCGCTATTAATGTAATGTGTCACTATTTTCAACCATATGCAGGAACAATAAAGAATGCAAGACAATTCTCTACAACGCTTAAGATCCTTAACCTAAATACTACTGCATAGATACAACAGCCAGGCAAACGCCAACCAGCGCCGAGGACCTTTTAAATTGTGTGCATGTTTCCCCCTTTCCTCTTGTAAAATTATTATTAGCTTCGTACACCTATAGGTGGTAGAATAATGAAGAAAACGGCTACATCTCCGTTCGCGTAATAATAAACCAGTTGAAACGTAAGTGTGTAACATAAAGGAGACATAACGATAATGATTAAAATTAAAACCGGAACGACGACGAAGGATTTTCGGTTCACGGCCTACTAAAATGACGCCTCTGTATGAAGGTCTCTCGTGAGCTCACCCCACTTATTTTTACCCCATTCATGGCCAGCCTTGACGGAGTTCATTCTGGTTTTCGGGGGGTTGTGAGAGAGTGGTGCAGGTCAAGGTTCTTTGCGTGCTGCCCTCTATTTTAGAACAACCGTGGGGTTGTTGAAGGACGTTCACGAACGCTAGCATCGACCGCAACGCCATTTACACGTTTCATGTGAGTCTCCTGCGAACTAAGTTGTGCGTGTAGGGCCAAGGAAAATTTCTTTTTGTTTAACATGTTTGTTTTTAGGAAATAATTTCGTATATTTTTCATATTTCCTATAAATATCTATTTTTATTATTACCACCGAGATTTAAATTTAGAAAATGTTATTTTTTTAACGATATTGTATTTGTTATTCTATTTTAGTATAAATTCACTTTTATTAATGTAACAAAAAACCGTGTTTGTAACATAAGAAAGCTTATGTGAAAGATAGGAAAAATAAAACTAACTCAAGTATTTTTGAAATGTTTCAATAACAAATTTGGCAAAAGTAAAATTTCTTTGCTTCATTATTTATAATAACACTTGATCATTTTTATCACCAAACCTGCATGGATGTAATTATACGTGGATTTTCAACAATTACAAATTTAACTTACTTTTCTCAAGAAGTTGACAAGCCTTTATATTAGAAAGAGGCAGGTTGATGTCATAACAGGTGGGGCAATAAGTACCCTATTAGAATGTGTTGCCATTTATGCAAATGGAATCGTATGTCAGTTTGGTTTTAACGTTCGTGAAATAGGAACGTGTGAAATTTACAGTGAATAACAATGAATCGATATACGCCTCAAGAACGCGCGATAATTATGACAATGTTTACGCACAATAATTCGTCAGTGGTGTTAGCACAAGGTGAATTTCTTCGAAAATATCCTAATCGTGCAAAATTCACGGTTCTGGAGGACGGAAAATCCAAACGTAATTCATGAAGCACCATTATACCCTCTCGAAGTTACCGTGTTGTGTACACCTACGTCGGAAAAGGTGATTGGACCTTATTTTTTCGAAGGAGCGGACGGAAACGCTGTTACGGTGACGGTGACCGCTATAAAGCCATTCTGACTGAATTTTTCTTGGAAGTTGACGATTTACGCTTGGAGAACATGTGATTCCAACAGCACGGGGCCACTTATCATACTACACGCAATGTAATGGGTATTTTGACGGATGTCTTCGCAGCGTGTGTAATCTCGCGTTTTGATGATTTGGCTTAGCCAACCAGATCTCCCGATTTCACAGCCCCGGACTTCTTCCTCTGGGGATATTTGTAGTCGTTGTGTACGCGAACAAGCCCTGCACCTTGGAGGAGTGAAAGAACAACATTTGAGCCGAAATTGAGGACGTGACACCAAAAACGCTGCGCTCAGTCATGCAAAATATAATCAAAAGAGCCCAAATTCGCATGAGCGCCGGCGATGGCCATTTGCAGGACATAATTTTCCACAATTAATTGAAACAGAATTTAAAAGTGCGAATAAACATAATCAGTTAAAAATCAAATGAAATTTTACTTTAGACAAAAGTTATAACGGCAGAAAGTCAGATGGCGCTTTCTTCCCCACCCTATACCGACTATATATACCGACTTTTCACGCACTTTTCACACTATAAAACATTCTGCTACATAAGTTGAGTAACTTTAAGTTTCTTCATGCATCTCTAATTAAAATCCTACTTATATAATCGCCAATTTGTTTTCTGCAATGGTTTCTCTTCGGATGACATTGTTCCTAGTTTAGGTGTTCCGCGAGATTTGAATCTTGGTCTTTTATTATATAGATTATTTATTAAAGACTTATTAATGTCTATTAACTGCATAGTTCTTGCCTATGCTGACTCATTAACATTTATAACAATATAGACCATTGGTGACTGTGTTCATCTTAAAAATAACCTCAACAAGTTGGTTAATCGTGTCTCAAAAGTATAATCAACTGAAAAGCCAGAAAATAAACACTATTAGCCATTGTAACCTAATAAGACAGGATAATTAATAAAAATCGGATGAACGCACTTGAACGAAAACTTGACACAATAACTTCTATGATACATTCAACAACAAAGAATTCTTATTAACTCACGCTACTGTTTTTTTTGTTCTTTTCTTTTATTTTAGAGTTGTTCTTCTCCAGGTCTTTCGTGATCGTGTTTACTTCCAGTTCAACTTCCCGAGCTTTCTCTTTGAGACGGTCTATTATAATTTGGAAAGGGAACCGTTCACATCCCCGTCATACTCCATCTTACAGAAATGTTTTATAACATTTGCCCTTCGAAGGTAATTGATAAAAGATGAACACCTGCTTTTCCATATACCATGGCTATTGTCTTATCAACCTAATAAAATTACTTGGACTTTATTTATTGGAGAACTACTACATTTTAAGGTTGCCGTCTTAATCTTAAGGTTGCCGTTTTAATTTTAAGGTATAGCAGTTAAGTCTAATTTTATCCACTATGAGAAAGTTAAAATAGATTTATTGTTCTTAAAAGAAAACTGGATATTTGCACTCTGCTCTTTATTACTTAAAATTTAGTAAATACTACGACGGAGTACCCAAAAATAACCGGAATGGCAGCACTGTGGGCGTGGCTTGTCCAGCACGCACTCCTGCCCCTAGGTGCGCGTGATGCACTTGATCCGTATTCGATGTAGTCGGTTTTGTCGGCGAATAATATAGTGTCTTGTTACAGTAAATTTTTTTTGTAAAAGCATTTTCATTTGCTCATCGTTTTTTGTAATATCGAACTTAACAGCATGCGGCTGTGAAATTTTGCTTCCTGCTGGGAAAAAAATGCTGCAGAAATAGCTTTGATATTGCAAACAGCTTACAAAGATTACACTATGGGAAAAACTGAAGTGTACGAATTTTCTCATTTCAAGAAAGAAAGAAATATAGATTGATGACAAACCTCGTTCCGGACGTCTTTCAACTTCCGAAACGGATGGAAATGTCGAGAAAGTTTATGCAATTGTGCTTGAAGATCGACAATAAACCATAATAGCAATTGCGGAGTTACCTGGAATAATTTGGAGCTCAGTGCAGCAAATTTGCCCGGGAGCATTGGGGATGACAAGAATTGCCGCGAAGTTCATACCCTGCATGCGCCAGTTCTTGGTTAAAAACAGCATAATTCCTTTGCCCAACGTCCCCTACTCACCTGATCTTGCTCCGTGCGACTTTTTTTTGTTTCCATGAATGAAAAGGGAGATGAAAGAACATCGTTATTCTACGTTGTAATACGAGTTCAAACAATGTTGCCAGCAGTGGAATCATCGATTAAACAAGTGTATAACATTAATAGAGAGTATGTATATCGAAGGTGTTAAGGTTGTATTGTAAAAAAAAATAAAAAAAAGTTTTTATAGAGTACCCCCTCGTATACCTACTTTTCTAATAGTTTAAAAATGTTCAAATACAAAGGCGAAAAATGGTCTATAAGGTCAATTGTTGTATTCATAGCCTCGATATTTCTTTAATTTATAATCTAGAGATCAAAATGCTTCCAACCTAGACTGGGAAAAGTTAATTCCGTTTACCAAGAAAAGTAAGTACTCAGAGATACTACTTTACCAAAGGCTATAGAATTATCATATCCGAAAGCCCACCAACAAAGCAACCATTGCGCTAAGCAAGTACAAGTGAATGTGTGGGAAAATTGGGGTCTTAATCCCTAGATTATACCATTAATAATTAGATCAATGGTAAGCTGCTGAGCAATCACGATGACTAAAATCTAAAACAAAAAGTGACAAACTACTAAGTAGTATACAAAGGTTCGAATGTTAAAAACTTCTACAGCTGCATTGGAGATGATACGAAGCTTACCCCTCGTAGTTATGCAAGAACAGGTCAAATCAGTAGTCTAGAGGCTAACGTAAGATCAATCTCCTGTAAGCCAAGGTTGCGACCACAATAATTGATAGAAGAATTTAAGATGAAGTATCCTACGACAACCTATGACTAGAACATAAATATTTTAGGTCATGCCTAGTGTTGTAATATAATGTTACATTTCTGCATCCAAAAATTTATGGATGCTTCCAAACTTAATACACTCGTGTATGTAGTTGCAGTTGATATCATATTTCCTTGTCAAAAAGTACCCATACAGCTACTTCAGTGGCTCATATTACTAAGTACTCTTACTGCTGGCTTTTAACCTACAAAGATAATCTTTAAATTACTGTTAAGAGCACCCCAAAAAATGATCCCATATCTAAGTCGGCTGTAAATATTTGAATAATAAAATAGTTTGCAGGCGTGTTTAGTAAAAGTTATACCTAAGAATGGAACACTACAAAATTATAAGTTTTATTTTCTAGCGTTATATCTTGTAGAGTATGACTATGGGAACTTTTGAATAGTGCACATACATATAAATAGTTTTTGTTACATTTGATATGAGATTATTATCATTTAACCACTTTTCTAGTTTCCTCATTGTACAATTGCATTTTTTATTAATTCAGGATAAGTTTCAGCTTTAAAAGTAAAGTGATATCATCCACATAATTGATGATAAAACATTATCGGTATTGGATATGAGATTATATATATATATATATATATATATATATATATATCAAAAGTAGAGAATCCAGGATACTACACTGTGTCTCCATAGTCAGCAGTAGCTCCTTAGATACATACGTACTTCACTTTTATAATTTGTTTTCGCTCAGTTGAATAGGATTCTGTCGATTTTAAAGCTACATCTTGAATATCATACTGATTTAATTTCTTTAGCAATATATTGAACATTACGCAATCGAACGCTTTTTATATGTCTAAGAACATACCACGGGCCAATTCCCTGTTACACAAAGTTGTAATTAGGTTTTGATTAAATTACAAAATAGCAATTTCGGTGCTTGTAAATTTTAAAGACCGTGTTATGTGGTTCTAAACAATCTATTTTCAGCAAAGAATTTGTAAATACGCGTATGCATCACTTTCTCAAAGATTTTCGAAAATGTACATTAGTAATGAAGCGGACCTGCAATTTTCAAATAATCCTCTTTCTTGTAAGTAGGTTTCACAATTGTGTACTCTAGCTTCTCGGGGAATATTCCACTCTTGAGAAACGTATTTATATCACATAATGGTCGCAGTATTATTCCTTTGCACATTTTTATTATGAATATTGGCACATCATCAATCCCGGTGCTATTTTTGTTTCTGATTCCTTTTATAGTAGATCGTAGTTCAGTTAGTGTAACATTTTCAAAAAATAACATAATTTGCGAACTTGCAGGAACATCACTAATAGACTAAACATTGTTTGTATCAACGGCTTGTAAGCAGAATGTATACAATAATTGTCCAGTTCATTTACTCGCTTTTTAGTATGAATTGTAACTGTATTATTTTTACCATCGTATTGAAATATTACGTATTATAGACGAAGTGGTTTTAGTTCTATTATCAAATCTTTTAGTTTTTTTTTTAAGTAATTTGTTTTCTTCTAATTTCAACAAGTTGTTATATTCTTTCTAGGATTCAGTAAAGATTAACTTAAATTCAGGATACCTTCCAGAAAGCACCTGCAAAATAGTAATATTCTGTTTACAAGCCTCTATCTCGGGAGAAAGTAGTATGTATTTGTTTCGTTTTAATTACTTTTTTTAAGGAAAATGTATATGAAAATTCTAGAGAAAAGTATCAATATAATAGTTATACTTCTATTGACATCTATTTCGCTATAAACTGAAAAACTGAACCTGAAAATCTTTCCGCACTAAAATCTCTGCAGAAATTCATTCTTGCATATAAAACTGGAATAAAACAGTAGATAGCTTTTAAAGACTTCGTTGTTTTTCGAAGTATTCTCCACGAAGATTAATGCACTTTTACATGTGGTCGAACTGACACTAAAAGCAGTTGTTCCACTCGTTTAATCGGTCAATTTTTGAAGGCATCTACTGCTCCTTCTGATGACTGGAAGCTTTGACCACGCAATCCGTTCTCTATTTTCGAAAAGGTAAAGAACAACAACAATTAGACGTTTTGTTGCATTAAAAAAACAATTGTCTTGCGTGCTGCGTGCGAACTTGCGTTGTCTTGGTGGAGGATAATTCGTCGTTCGGGGTTGATTTTTCGAAGCTCAGCGATAACTTGCGGCAAACAAATGGTTATATACCTCTCAGCAGTAACAGTTCTTTGATTTTATAGTGAAATTGTTGCTACATGACCTGCTTTCTAAACAAATGTCGCGACCATCTTTTTCGAGACACTTCAAGAACGGATGACTTTTTCTTTGTTTTGGCTTTGCGTGTATTTTCAGGATCGTATAAGTAAATCCAAGATTCAAGACTGACAATGTTGTAGACGTTTTTAGAGTTTCCAACGTTGAAGCGATCTAGAGTTTATTGACACCAATTCACTCTAGCTACTTTCTGTTCTTCGGTCAACAGATGCGGTATCCAATGGGAAACTATTTTTTACACACAATTCTTTATGCAAAAATTTTTAAATTATGGTCTTTGAAATCTCTAATAATGCTTCAATCTGGCGAATGTGAACCTGCTTGCTTCAAGACTAATCCGTCAACGTTTGAATTCTCCATACCGACGAGAAATTTTTGACTGATGTGGTGCTTTATTGCCGAAAACAGAAACCAACTCGACGAGGCGTTCTTGTTGAGATAATTATCTTGGAAAATTATAAAATATTATTCTATCTATTTTTCAACTAACTTGTCGACTTTGACAGTTCGTTGTAGCTATAACATTACACGTATCGCACTGAAACTCTGGCTTTAGATTAAATAAAGATGGTGGTTAATTTTTAGCAGTGACGTTTGATTAGTGGCACCCTCTACGCCTCACTATACATTACTTAAAAGACATTCCACGTACTATCACTAGAGAGTATGCTCATATAGAGCACCATATTTCTGTTCGCAAAGCCAATGCTAAACAACTGAGCAGTATGATTTGAAAATATTGTATTAATTACTTTTGAATTGATGTCTAGAGTGCAGTTTGTTATAAAATTATCAATGCAAGATTTAAGCCATGGTTCAGAAATTTAACTTTGATAAGAACTATAAAATAATTGCATGAGGTAGGGAATAATAAAGAAAAGATTCAGCTGTACAGCCAGAATCTATCTGGTACACGGATGACTATAAGGAGTTTATGGACTTAAAGAAATGATACACGTGAACCTAAGTGAAGGCACTACGGTATTTCAAGTGCAAGCATTCGCGTTACATCACTGTCTTGGAGTAATTAGTAAGTAGGTAAACAAACTGCATGACCAAGCAATGATTGAAGAATTAGACCCAGTATGATCATGTCACAAGAAAATGTTGTTATGATAGTGTTTTCTGTGGTTTATCAGATAAATAATGGATCCAACAAACTTCCTTGAAGTATGCCGGGTATCACTACGTAATTATTTGAGTATGTGGTATTTATGTGACTTAGAAATGTTTTTATGTAACGCAAAATTTGAGTCGTAAATATGGACTAGGAAATAAGTATTTAATTTTACACCGAGGTACCACACTTTATCCAATATTTATGTTAGTCAAGAAATACCGTTGCGCGAAATAAATTTTCTTCTAACCTTAGCGAGATTTCGCTCACTATTCTTCGTACCTGCAGAACAGTTGAATGTTGTTTTCCAACTCTAAACTGGAAGTCTGAAATGATAGTTGGTAAGTCTATGCCGGTACCAGTTCTTCTTGACATTTAAAAAAGTAAGAAACTTTTTAAAAAGTTCAAGGAATTAATCTCAAAAAGATATTTTGCACTTTAATCTCAAGTAACCTCTCGTATTTGTATATCCTATATTTTTCACATAAAGAAAAATTCGAGTACAAGAAAACGAATACATATATCAATGCAAGTCATAAAAACAACTACTTTTCTTCAAAGGAAACAATATTTCATGATTAATGTAGACGCTTTGATATCAATATATGAAACTACGTAGTACATAACTACAATACCGGAAGTCTACTTCTTGTAAAGTAGCTTATATTCTCCGGAATAAACCTTCATTTCATGCGATTTTTCACGTCGGAAAATAAAAAGCAACGCGCGTGGGATAGTACCTTAACCCCGTAAATTGCCTTTATCATCCCTACTACTGCCATTCCCCCACATCGAAACCAGCACGAAAAGCATCAACCCTGTACTCGACAGTCAAACGTCTCCCTTTTCCGCATATTGCCATTCCCCCTTTTCTCTCCGCCACTCACTCTTCAGTTTTGGAACAACGTCCCACACACATACACGAGCCGTTTCCCCACCTCTTTCTCCAACATTCGCTCCCATTTCGTACTCGAATCCCGGAAAATTCAGGAGCTGCTTGTGCCTTGGTCAAGGTCATAACGAGAGACGAAGTTTTCCCGCCCTTGCCCTTTATCCCAAGTGGAAACGATGGGAGGAGACGCAAGGGCGTCAGCGAGGATCGTATTAAAGTTCGGGTTTGTCAGAAAAATGAATCCGACCAATTCATTGAAGCGAAAAAATAAAAGCGAAAAGAGAAAACTCGAAGGAGGAGATAAAAAAAAAGTACAATTAAAAACTGGTCTTCGAAGCCATAATTTATAATTGATGTTTATTTAGATGGGTTTGTGAAATTCGTTTTCTAATATTTCCTTAATAATGTTCTAATATGAGAAAAAAACGTTTTCTTTATTGATGTCAGTGAAATTAAAAAATTGTTTGGTATATGCCTGATTCAATGAAGTATATGTACATTAATGCACGATTCCGAGTCATTTCAATATTTTTTTTTCGTTTTTAAATACAGGGTTACTGTAAAGGACTTATTCATTTTCAAAATGCAATATATACAAAAGTATTATACGTACAATTATGAGTGATATATGAAAATAACCGCAAACTCACCAAGTATTCTACCTACTCTACGAATGTACGCCCCCTAGATCACACCACACACATCCAGGTGATAGTGAACTCGTTCCACACATTTTGTAGTATCAGCCTGTCAATTGTCATCACTGCAGTTTAATATATAAACAAGGTCCATATAATTTACTACAGAAATTCGGAGTCGGTGACCGCTACTTTAAGAGCGTTAACTCCGATTTTCGGTCGTAATTCTCGCCCTAGTAGACAGGCAGTAACAAGTTTAATGCAAAAATTTGAATCTACATATTCGTTGCGTGATGTTGCCGTGCCAGTGAGACAACGGGTTGGTCGAATTGTCGAAAATATCGCTGTCGTTGAAACGTCCGTAGCAAATGATCCATATCAGTCAATTCCACGGCGTTCTCAAGAGTTGGGCATCGCCCAGACCACTTTATGGCGAATTTTGCGTAAGGATCTTGGTTTACACCCATACAAGATCAAGCTGACTCAAGAATTGAAGCCGATGGACCATTTGAAGCGACGTACGTTCTCCGATTGGGCTCTGGAAAAGATGCGCCAAGATGATCAATTTCATCATTCATTTGTAGTATCAGCCTGTCAATTGTCATCACTGCAGTTTAATATATAAACAAGGTCCATATAATTTACTACAGAAATTCGGAGTCGGTGACCGCTACTTTAAGAGCGTTAACTCCGATTTTCGGTCGTAATTCTCGCCCTAGTAGACAGGCAGTAACAAGTTTAATGCAAAAATTTGAATCTACATATTCGTTGCGTGATGTTGCCGTGCCAGTGAGACAACGGGTTGGTCGAATTGTCGAAAATATCGCTGTCGTTGAAACGTCCGTAGCAAATGATCCATATCAGTCAATTCCACGGCGTTCTCAAGAGTTGGGCATCGCCCAGACCACTTTATGGCGAATTTTGCGTAAGGATCTTGGTTTACACCCATACAAGATCAAGCTGACTCAAGAATTGAAGCCGATGGACCATTTGAAGCGACGTACGTTCTCCGATTGGGCTCTGGAAAAGATGCGCCAAGATGATCAATTTCATCATTCATTTGTAGTATCAGCCTGTCAATTGTCATCACTGCAGTTTAATATATAAACAAGGTCCATATAATTTACTACAGAAATTCGGAGTCGGTGACCGCTACTTTAAGAGCGTTAACTCCGATTTTCGGTCGTAATTCTCGCCCTAGTAGACAGGCAGTAACAAGTTTAGTGCAAAAATTTGAGTCTACATATTCGTTGCGTGATGTTGCCGTGCCAGTGAGACAACAGGCTGGTCGAAGTGTCGAAAATATCACTGCCGTTGAAACGTCCGTAGCAAATGATCCAAATCAGTCAATTCCACGGCGTTCTCAAGAGTTGGGCATCGCCCAGACCACTTTATGGCGAATTTTGCGTAAGGATCTTGGTTTACACCCATATAAGATCAAGCTGACTCAAGAATTGAAGCCGATGGACCATTTGAAGCGACGTACGTTCTCCGATTGGGCTCTGGAAAAGATGCGCCAAGATGATCAATTTCATCGCGAAATTATTTTCAGTGACGAAGCTCATTTTTGGCTCAATGGGTTCGTCAATAAGCAAAATATGCGTTATTGGTCGGGTGAAAATCCACATGTGCTTCATGAAACACCACTTCTTCCACAAAAAATAACTGTTTGGTGCGGTTTGCATGCCGGCGGCGTCATAGGGCCATATTTTTTCGTCGACGATAATGATCATCACGTTACTGTGAATGGTAATCGTTATCGCGCCATGATTACCGATTATTTTTAGCCCGAATTGGAAGATATGGACTTGGACAACATGTGGTTTCAGCAGGACGGTGTCACAAGCCACACAGCACACGTTACAATCGATTTATTGAAGAGTAAGTTTGATGAGCGTGTTATCTCAAGAAATGGACCAGTCGATTGGCCGCCTCGTTCGTGCGATTTAACGCCTCTAGACTTTTTTCTTTGGGGCTACGTCAAGTCATTGGTCTATGCCAACAAGCCGACAACGTTGGAAGAGCTCAGAGCCAACATTGAACGCGAAATAGCAGCCGTTTCGGCCGAATTGTGTGGCCGAGTCATCGAAAATTGGGTCCAACGAATCGACCGCTGCAAACGTGCCCGCGGTGGCCACATGAACGAAGTCGAGTTCCATTCATTAATGTTTTGATTGTCAACCCGATAATAAAGTTTTTGAAATATCTCAAATGGTCTGCATTTTATTTTGAAAAAAAGTTGTCAAGTCCTTATTGGAAAACCCTTTACATACTTAACAACTTTTTAAGTATTTTCAATTAAACCGAAATAAAGCTATTAGGACTTAATGCCGAATAATTTATTACTTTATTATTGGTCTCTCAATTAGTAATATAATTATTAGCCTCTTAATAAAAAAAATCTTTCTCCTGAAATGACTGAAATGAAAACGGAAACGAAATATCCAATACAATCACATCATTTGTTACGAAACGATACTTATAATCAAACATATTAATTTCAATGTCACAAAATTAATTAAATTAAACACGGTAGGAGAAGATGAAGAAAAAAAAGACAATGAATGACGGCTAACATAAATAAAATAAATTATATACTTCCACGTGTGTGCTTTGTATATGTCATATCGACCTGTTTTTACAATAATGCCATCCCATATGACAACAAGTTGAAGGTTAATTGTATATGAGGCTTTAATTTGTATTACGTAACATTTCAATACGATTGACCTTACTCTCAGTTTAAAAACAATTTTTAAGGGACGGACGCGGTACATGTATTGTGTGTATGTTTGATGGCGACAAGTTCCCGACAAGTGATGATTTGAATTTGTTTAATTAATAAAATCCAAACGTCTTTTGTCTAATATTTAACACTTGAAATAGCCTTCCTCCTTGGACATTCATATACGTATATGTAAATATATTATAGTTAATATACACACAGTGAAAACATTTTGAAAATAATATTCACATGTAGTCTTCTTGGAAATTTAAAAAGAAACTACGGATTGCGTGGAAACAAATAATTGACTACCTACAGTTAAATATATTAAACATTATAATACTTTCAATAAATTGAATAACATTCCATCAAAATGGAAAATTAAATATTATTTATTTTATGTTTCTAATTGCATCTTTTGTAATAGAATGTGTTCTGCGAGGGCTGATCAGTATTTAGTAAGCCTGACGAAAGAGGGCAGCGCTAATAAAAGTTTTATCTGCTTTCAATTTAATAGTGTGGACCAGAGATTACCAAACGTTATCAGTTCACGGCGCACTTACAAGTTTAGTATCTTGTTCCGGCGCTTTTGTCAAGGTGTGTGTACAATGACATAAATGAGGCACACAGAAAAACTTCACAATGTGATGAAGCTCATATTTATTAAAATTGAATCACAAAAAACCATCAAACTAAAATACAAAAATACAAAATAACATTAAATAAATGGTAACAACCTTCAACAACAAGTAAGTTAATGTAACGGGCGAGTTTGCTGAATACTGTACATTTTTTCAAAACGTGCAGCGTTTATAAGGTCACACTGTCACTCTCATTTCTCTCTCCGCATCGATTTTTGGGCGATATTTGCTTTTTATTACGGTTGTCGCAAAGAGAGTGAAGATCCTTAAAGCTTTTATACTCAAGTTTTTGTTCGATATCCAAAAATACTAAATCGGAAGAAGCAAATTTTGTTTTCAGGCTGTCGTCGCAAGAGTTCATTTAGACTCTCTTCTTCCTGCAAAATAAATTCTGGTGGGGGTTGAGAATGGAAAGGATCTTGGATACACGCAAATTTCTCGACACTGTCTTTCCCAAAGTATTTTTCAGACCAGTCAAAAGGTGAACTATGACAGATGTTCCTTGAAAAGGGATAGCAAGTCTTGTGAAGCAACGTTCTTATTACAGGTCCTGTACTGCAATTCAATGAAACAATGTTGGCCGCCATCCTCATAAATTTTCTTATCTACAACTACAGTTCTTTCCTAAACGCCGCAACCTTCTCCAAAAGTTTCAAGATGTGCATGTTATTGCCTTGCAGAAACAGATTAAAAGCATTCAGCTTGTCAAATATATCGCACAATACGCTAATTTTAGCAAAAAGTCGGATTCGGCAAAATACCTAGAGTTCATGATCTTCCTCCCGGAAAAATGTGAATTTCTTGACGTAGTTCGGATGCACCGTTAAGATGCTGCGAAATGAACTGCAGTAGTGTAGCAGGGCCGTGTGTTTAACTCTCATGTCCACGGATAGCTTTTTGAAAAATCTAACTTCCAATGGTCTAGTTTCTGTATAGTTTACTACATTTACGACACGTTGTAATACCAGATACAATTAAGAGTTCGTCGACTTTGATGCAAATGCTTCCCTCTGAATGGTACAATGGATCCACATAGCATGCGGTGCTTTGCTAGGAATAAGTATCTGTAATCCTCCATAACGACCAGACATTGATCGACCTCCGTCAGTACATATACCGATGCACTTTTTCCAATCCAAAGCATTTTCAGATACAAACTTATCAAGCATCTCAAATAAGTCTGCAGTCTTTGCGCTTCCAATGATATTTTTGCGGAACAGAAGGTCTTCAATTATAATATTATCATCCACGAAGCGTACATAACAGATAAGGTCTGCGAATTTGTTACTGTCACTAGCCTCTTCAAGTTGCAGACCAAATTCCGTGCTTTTCACTTTTTCCATTAATTAATCATTGAGATCCTGAGAGTATGATGGATTCTTAGTGTATTAGTGTTGCTGGTAGATTTTAATGGAGACTGTGATTGATTGAATTAATCAAAAAAGGTAAATGAAACCGTTTCAACGTTCGTATTCTGTATACGTACTTCGACAACTAAGTTGTCATCATCAGCAGATAATTAATACATTTGTTAAATAAAATTACACGAAGTAGCAGAAGCTCTACATATTTTATATGACTCAGTGGTTTCAATTTTACATACTAAATTGATCAAAAAAGGTAAGTAAAACCTTACGACATAACTGTACGTATTCTGTGCACGTATTTCGACTACTAAATTGTTACACTAACTACCAAATGCACAGTATGTACTTGGATCAATTGACGTCGTCTTTCTCGAAGGCAGAAAAGCGAATAATTCTGGTTATTACCTCAGCTTCTTGGAAAAGTTAAGCTGACCATACGAACAAAAATGCAGTCTCTTAAGCAAAAACGTTATTCTCCTACACGATAACGCTTGTCCACATACAGCCCATCTAACGAACAATAAATTGGTTAAATTGGGTTGGGAAGTGCTGCCTCACCTCCCATAAAGTGCGGACTCAGTCTTGAATAACTATCATCTGGCTGGGCCACTCAAAATGTTCTTGGGAAGCAAGCGATTTGTTTCTAATGAAAATTTGCTTCCACATCAACACATAATGGCATTCCTTATGCATATCGTTTTCGTGTTACAAGACTTTTTTCTGTGATTTTGGTACAACAAGTCACAAATTGCAATGACTGCTGATAAATGACAGGTAACGTCAAAATTATTTAAACACATAACACATGGATCAATAAGTCCCGAGACTAACCCATAGATGGCGCTCGTAGTAAACCAGTAACCACGTCTTTCTAGAGTACTAACCTTTGCTTGAAACGTGTCAAAATTTTAAGTCGATCGGACCAGAAACAGCTGAGTTATCGAGGTTGGAGTAAAGTCGTTTTGTAGTTTGTTTAAACAATGGAAAAAACCGAGTTTCGTGTTCTGATAAAACATTGTTTTTTAATGGGTAAAAACACCACGCAAGCAAAACAATGGATTGAAAAATGTTACCCGGACTCTTGTCCATCAAAAGCAACGATTTGCCGGTGGCTTGCCGAGTTTAAACGTGGTCGTACCGACACAAATGACGCGGAACGCTCGGGTAGACCTGTGGAAGCCGTTACACCGGAAAATGTGAGTGAAGTGACAAAAATTATAATGAAAGATCGTAAAGTGAAGCTCCGTGAGATTGCTGAGATGACACAGATATCATATGGAAGTGTATTTACTATCCTTCATGAAAAATTGAGCATGAAAAAGGTTTTTTCCAAGTGGGTGCCGCGATTGCTCTCGATGGAACAAAAACAGCAACGAGTCGATGATTCAGAAAGCTGTTTATCGCTATTTACTCGCAACAAAAAAGATTTCTTGCGTCGTTACGTGACCATGGACGAAACATGGATACATCACTAGACTCCAGAGTCGAAGCGGCAGTCATCTGAGTGGCGCACAGCTGGCGAAAGCCGTCCGAAACGTCCGAAAACGCAGCAGTCAGCTGGCAAAGTCCTGGCGTCAGTTTTTTGGGATACACATGGCGTGATTTTCATTGACTACCTCGAAAAAGGTAAATCGATCAACAGTGATTATTATATTGACTTACTAGTGCGTTTGAAGGAGGAAATCGCAAAAAAACGACCGCACATGCAGAGAAAAAAAATCCTTTTTCACCAAGACAATGCACCCTGCCACAAGTCGATGAAAACAATGGCAAAATTGAACGAATTGGGTTTTGATCTGCTTCCCCACCCCCCATATTCGCCAGAGTTTGCCCCCAGTGACTACTGGCTCTTTCCTGATCTTAAAAAAATGCTCCAGGGAAAAAGATTTGGCTCAAATGAGGAGGTCATCGCTGAAACTGAAGCTTATTTTGAAGCGAAAGATAAATTTTTTTATAAACATGGTATTGAAAAATTGGAAAAGCGTTGGAACCATTGTATCACCCTAAAAGGTGATTATGTTGATGAATAAAAAAAATTTTGCAAAAAAAATGTTGTTTTCATTGTTAGTCTCGGGACTTATTGATCCATGTGTTATGCATAATACCTTACCATAAACTTCTAAATGAATAAATGAGATAATAGAATACTACCATTTAGAACTTCTTTCATTTAATAGAATAAGTTAAGATTATTGACAAAAGTTGCATGTGGTAAATGATAAAAATCCTCATCTACCAATATTGAATAAGAAAAAAATTTAGCGTATCCGAAATTTTAGAAAAAAGGAATAAACCAAGACGTCTACCATTAGTTAGTAAATTTACCACCATATAAGTATCATATGTAAATCGTTTTATTTCTTTTACCGCTTCGTCCAATATTATCAGGATCAACAACAGAGTCAGTGTGCATTCCTGTTTAGCTTCCTTGTTTGTTTGAAGCATTTAGGAAGCTTTGTATTTTGTTCTCAACCCTCACTTAATGTACATACATAATGCACGCACAAATTGTTTTGCGTTAAGTGGACGGTAAATTTGCATATAAATACAGGTGTTTACGATTGTATGGTTACATACGCCTCTTTGTTCATACGAACGTGCATACGTTGTGGTTCATTCGAACGTACACTTTGTCGGCTTTAAAATATACAAATAAGTGCCTGATTTATTAGGTGAATTCACAAGACGGGGATTTTCCCTACTTTCTACTCACCGTATAAATAAGCTGCTGTAAAAACTATCGATTTAATGATTATTCATATTTTTTCTGTTACATACTAGTATATAAACTTATTTGTATAGTAGTGATCGCTGAAAGTAGTAGATAAAAAATGTACTTTTGCGAAGCGGTTGTTAAAAATCATAAAAAATATTAGTGAAAGTGAAATAAATCGAGAAAAAAAAGACTTATCAGTTTTGAGAAAAAATTGAAAATTATTGAAAAAGCAGAAAGCGGAGAAATAGGACGGACTCTAGGTCTAAGTCGTTCGACAGTAAACACCATAGTAAAAAATAAAAGAAAACGTAAAAGTACATGTTAAAGCTATTGGACATGTTCAGCAGAATTTTGCAAGTAGAGCACGTTCATATGCGATGGAAGAAATGGAATGACTTTTTAAATTCGGTTTAGATGATCAAAACCAATGTAATGTTCCATTAAACTTTCCTATTATCTAAGAAAAGGCTAAATAAATTCACAGAGAGCTGACATATAGTATGGGGGACAGTTAAAACCGTCAGCGCAAGGTAGAGATGGTTTCGAAGATTTAAAATTCGGACTAGATTACAAAACATCAAAGTGACCAACAAAGCAGCTAGTGCTGATGTTAATGCTTTTTCTGGATACCTTAGAACAATGATATAAGATGGAGACTACTGTGCATAACAAGTGTTTAATGACAATGAGACGGACTTATTTTGGAAAAAATGCTAGCAAAACATACATATCTTTTGACAAAAACGTATGCCAAGATATAGGGCCTCCAAAGATCACCTTACATTACTATTAGGTGGAAAACTAGGATTTTAAAGTGTAGCCCAGAGCACTTAGGCGAACTGCAAATTTTTCATTACCAGTAATTTGAAAACCTCACCGCAGTGTCTGGATTAATGTTTCTTTACGTGAGAATTGGTTCAAAAATAATTTCGTACCCTCAGTGCGAAATTATTATTCCAAAAGTAATTAAAATTTTAAAGCTTTGTTAATTCTTGATAATGCGCCAGCCCATACCGTAACGTTAAATTTGCCCTAATGTAAAAGTTGTTTATTTACCGTCAAACACAACTTCTCTACTTAACTTTATAGACCAAACTGTCACTGCAACTTTTAAAAATTATTATTTAAGGACTACTATGGCAGAAATGATAAAAGCCATCAATAAAGAACAAGGTGTAAGAAGTGTAAAAAGTTATTGCAGAAACTACAATATTCTTTCTGCAGTACGAAATATTGGCACGAGTTGGACTAAAATTAAAAATACAACTAGGAATACGTCTTGGAAAAAGCGTCCTCAGTTTGTTTTGATGACTAAAGTGTGGCGGAAACTGAAGACGAAATTATAGATGAAGCTGTGGAAATGGAATTAAGACTTGAACTAAATATGGACAAGTTACGATTGATATAATAGAGGCTCATTTAAAAGAGCTTACAGCCTATGATTTAATTCAACTGCAGGAACAAATGGCAGTATAAATCGAGCATGAAGACGACGCTCAAGAAATCTTGTTTCCAAAAGAAATGAAACTACAAACAGTAAGCGAAATGTTAAAGTAAGATGGAAGATATTGTTGATCTGCTGGAAAATGTTGATCTGGACGGTGAAAGAAGCATAAACGTAATTCGCAGTCTTTAAGATAGCAAATTATGCCATAAAATCCTGTATCGGAAGAGAAAAAACCACCACAACAAAATTAACTACGATAAGTTCCTAACGCAAGAAAAAAGAATTAAATTTATATTTTATTTACAGGTATGTAGGCATTTACTTTATTTTTGTTTTACATTATTTACAACAAAAATAAATTATTTCAATCAGATGCTATTAATTACTTTCATGTTTTAAGTTCGAAACCTGATATGCATAAATGTAAACAGGCAGCTGAAAGTGTAAGTAACATAGATCTGTACGTTCGTGTGGTTATTGGGTACGTCCGTGTGGTCAGAGGGTGGTAAATGAACATGTACATATTAGAGAACGTAAGCTAAGCGGGGTGTATAATGGTGTGCAAATATATTAACGCACCTAAACTAAAACATAGTTTTTATTGCTTTCGTTGGGCAGCGCTCGTGTATTACATTATATTATTGGTCCACTGGTTTATGACGGGTTAGGTCAATTTATATTTTACGCAAATAAAATAGAATATTCGGAAACTATGGCCAAATGAAAAACTATATACATACTTATAAAATTTCTCATTTGAATGAAATGTATATTAAATTTGTTTCAATATGTGCATTTAGTCAACGAAATCATTAATTTTTTTATTTATTTGTACGGTTAATCAAGAGAAAAGTATGCGCATACATTATTAGTAAGGCTGCAGAAACGAGTGCTTTCGCAGTAGCGTATAGCTCAGTTAGTATCAATATTAAAAATAATAACCGTAATTACTTACTATTTCAGTTTTTTTTTCATATTGATGTAGAGTGGCGCGAAAATTCGCTGTAGTATTGTGTCATTATGCCTTCCAGTGCTGACTCAGTAATACTCCTACGCCGAAGTGAAAATATGTTGGTATATTTGTATTTGGAAAAAGAGCGTTCTGCGTTTAATGATGTGATGTTCGCGAATTTAAAAAGGACGTTCGCATCATATCTCTTGGTTTTCAGTTAAACTTTTGTCTATAGGCACTATAGTTTGAAAATTGGAATTCTTATTTATAAGGGCACACTGATGCTATTCTTCGGTTGTTATTCTTCCTATACTATTTGTTAGCTTTCCTAACGAGGCTTTGAGATAATATACTATGTTTAGCGCTTCATGTAATGACATCTTGATGTTCTCTAATTTGGTAATACCATCTAAAAGAATTGAATAATTTTCGGAAGTATGCTCTATTTGAGTATGGATTTCGGTATTTGAAACCAGCCGCTGACTTACTGAAATTATTTGTGCATCTTGCGGATTTAGATTTAAGATACAAGGTTTAATAATGTGTAAAAATTACTCATAATGTAAAACAGCTTTAAGCTAAGTTCCCCATCTCGTCAGATCCGGCTGTAGTGGCTGAGAGATGTCCGGACAAGCCTGTTTAAATTCACGAATGCGTTTTGGAGATTTAGTAAAAACTTTTTTGGTAGAAACTGTTTCTAATAAATTCAGCTACAAAATGACATGCATGAAGCAAACAGGTTACATGAAGCAATTGAGGATAAGACTGTCTTAGTAACTTTTCAGCTTTAACCATATTCGAACCCTCATCTGTAACTAACTTCTCAAAGTTATATTTTATAGTTTCTACTATCGACATTACAAGTTGGATTGCCGATATACTGAACTTCCCAAAGATATGTTTTATAGTTTCTACTATCCTTTCCGCCTTTTTCTTATGTAATATTCTACTACGTAAAAGAAGAGCCATGGAAATCTCACCGCTTTTTAAACTGCGCACTAACACATTTAAAATACTATTCTTTCTTGCATCCGTTGTTTCATCTACCGTTAACCATATTTTTTGATCTTTTAACTCTGCTTTTGCTTGATCCGTAATCATGTTTTTCACCCGAGAAAAATTATATTGTAATTGACTCCTTGTTGGCAGTCTCCATTCCGGAACGTATTGCCCCGAAAGCTTCGAAACTCTTCATTGTCTAAAATATTTTGTGGAATATTACACAAACTTAACATAAAAATAAAATCATATAGAAATTTACAATATGGTACATCACGTTACGCATTTAACCGGCGTTGTTTGCTATTAACATGTCTTTTACACACAAAAATACTGTACAGCAAACTGTTGATATTGCAAACAATACATTTAATAATAGTGCTAGTGTATTCTAATGTCGAAAATCAGTTAAGAAATCTATTAACACTCATCGAACATAACAAGGAACGCCGTCGATTCGCTATCATCAATCTAATCCGACATTCATGTATGTACGTACCTTACGCATATGAATTTCAACTTCGGGTATATCCGACCGCTTTCGAAATATATCATCGCCGCCAATGAGTGTGCACTCGTTTCTGCAGGTTTAATTATTAGAAGTAGTTTGTTTTACTTATTTTTCGTAGCTATATATTATATGATATCATAAGTTTTTATTAGAGATTTTAGCGGATACATGTATGGGACAATGAAAATTTGCTTGTATAATAGAAACACTGTTTTTCGAGTGTTTTTTGTTACTACATTATGGCCATTTTGTTTAAACATTTTTTTCAATTAGAAATTTTTATAAAACAACCACGTCTCTACAAAAACTCAGACAAAGAAAAGCCAAGGAAATCTCACCGCTTTTTAAACTGGGCACCAACACATTTAAAATACCATTCTTTCTTGCATCCGCTATTTTATCTACCGTCAGCCATATTTTTTAATCTTTTAGCTCTGCTTTTGCTTGATCCGTAATCATGTTTTTTCACCCGAGAAAAATTATATCGTAATTGACTCCTTGTTGGCAATCTCCATTCCGGAACGTATTCCCCCCCGAAAGTTTCGAAACTCTTCATTGTCTAAAATATTTTGTGGAATATTACACACACTTAACATAAAAATAAAATCATATAGAAATTTACAATATGGTACATCACGTTATGCGTTTAACCGGCGTTGTTTGCTATTAACATGTCTTTTACAAACAAAAATACTTACGGTAAAATGTTGATATTGTAAACAATACATTTAATAATAGTGCTAGTATATTATAATGCCGAAAATCGGTTAAGAAATCTTAAGACTCATCGACCGTAACAAGGAACGCCGTCGATTCGCCATTATCAGTCTAATCGGACATTCATTTGCGCATATGAATCTCGACTTCGAGTATATCCGACCGCTTCCGAAATATATCATCACCGCCAATGAGTACGCACTCGTTTCTGCAGGTTGAATTATTAGAAATAGTTCGTTTTACTTATTTTACCTGTTTTCTTTTAGAGATTTTAGCGGATAGATGTGTGGGACAATGAAAGCTTGCTTGTAGAAACACTGTTTTTTGAGTGTTTTTTGTTACTACAGTATGGCCATTTTGTTTAAACATTTTTTTCAATTAGAAATTTTGATAAAACAACCACGTCTCTAAAAAAATCAGAAAAAGGGATTCATCTAAACGAACCGACCTTTTCTTTCTTTTGTCAGTATTTTATATTTTAAAATTGTTACTTTTTCTGTATTACGTTCTTTATCATTTTATTGAAGTTGTTTTAATGGGAAAGTATTATATTTACTTCAGTAGAACCATTTTAAAAACAATGGTAATTTTATATTTATATCTATAAATATAAGAAATTTTTATATCAAATATAGAACATAAAAATTGTTTGAAATAAAACTGCTATTTCACATTAAACACATATACACATATTATGTAAAACAGAAAATTATATAAAATAGAGCTTCACAAAATTTCATTATTTAAAACAGTAATAATTATAAGGTTTTATAAAAAGAAATTATATATGTATTGTACAGTAACCACCTACGAGGGTAGTTTGACAAGTAGTGAGAATGGAAAAGAAAAACGAATTTTTTAAATACAAAGTAATTTTTATTTTTCAATATATTCTCCTAAAAGAGCAATACATTTATTCCAACAGCGCCCCAATGCCCTTATGCCATCTCTCGTCGTCAGACAAAAATTTCTTTCCACCTAGTGCCGTTTTCAATTTTGGAAAAAGGTGAAAGACGGAAAGGGCTAGATCCGGCGAATAAGGCGCATGCGGTACTAATTGGAAATGTAACTCATGGATTTTGGACATCGCAACTGTGCTGGTATGCGAGGGAGCGTTGTCTTGGTGAAATACAATCTTTTTCTTTGCCACTCCTTGCCGTTTAGCACGAATCGCAGCATTTAATTTTTGTAGAAGTTCTGCATAATATTGTCCGTATATTGTGACAACTTTCTGAAGGTAATCAATGAGCAAAATGCCCTTTGAATACCAAAAAATTGATGCCATCATCTTGTTTGCCGATAAAGTGGTTTTCGCTATCTTTGGAGGTGCAGAACCACGTTCTAACCACTGTAGTATATCCAAGTTTCATCGCAAGTAACAAATCGGTCAACAAAAGGTCCAAACACTCATTGGGAATGCGCAAACGAGTGAACTTTTGATCAGTCGTAAGTAATCGCGGCACCCATCTTGCCGAAAACTTGGAAAGGCCCAATTCTTTCGTTAAAATGTGGTGTACGCGTTCTGTTGAAATGTTTACCTTGTCTGCTATCTCTCTCACTTTGAGTCGTCGATCTTGCGTAATAATGTTATGGATTTTTATAATCATTTCCTTAGAAATCACGATTTTGGGTGCTCCAGAGCGCGCTTCATCAACACAGCTTGTTCTACCCCGTTTAAATTTATTTACCCATCTACTTATTGTGGCGGATGATGGAGCAAATTCACCTAATGTTTCCCGTATCTCATCTTTTATTTCGGTAGCTTCCATACCCTTAATTATGAAGTATTTAATCACCGCTCGATACTCTGCTTTTTCCATTTTAACAAAACAACGTGTTGATTCTTTTTCAATCAGCTGTCAAAAATAAACTAATCAACCGATTTATCTAAATATCGGAATGTAAACATATAAATAGGCAACCTAAATTACAGTGCATTTGTTTTATCAATTAGAGCGGCACCTGTGTGTCATTCTCACTACTTGTCAAACTATCCTCGTATTTTAATAACTCCTTCTTGCCTTCTAAACATAAAATCCACTAAATTATGACAGTAATTGTCATAATTTAATTGTTACCACTTGTCGTAAATATGATGTTCCAATTGAGCTTTATATCTAAATGGTATCTCTTCTTCATATGGTCTATCGGATTTAAGTCCGGAAATTTTGCAGGCCAATTAACGAATTCTGTCTCTGGATGCTCATAAAACCAATATCTTACAACTCTAGATGTATAAACGCCGTATTGTCATTAACAAAAGATAATGGCCCATCGTTAGCTTAAACCAAAGGTAAAATATTATCTTCTAAGCGATCAACGTATAACGTCCACAGGGGTCAATATTGGGACCTCTTCTGTGTCTAATCTATGTCAATGATATGCCCCACATTATGTCACCGTGGGTAGAGTCACCCAGTTTGCAGACGATATGTCCATAATAGTGCGTGCCCAATGCAGCTAGATATCCCGATTTGACTGCCCCGAACTTTTCCCTCTGTGTATATTTGAACTCGTTGGTGTTCTCGAAAAGAGCCCAAATTTGCATGAATGTCGGCGGCGGCCATTTGTCAGACATAATTTTCCACAATTAATTGAAACAAATTTTATAAGTGCGAATAAACGTAATCAGTTGAAAACCAAATGAGTTTTAACTTTAAACAATAGTTATAGCGAAAGAAAATCAGATGATGCTTTAGATACTTACCTTTATTTAATTTCAGTTATTGACAATTGAAAATTATATTATGATACCCCCGTATTAGTAAGCGTCATAAACCGTATTTTCATTTTGTATGCTTAACATAATTGAAACTACCTGATTTCTGTATTCAAATATTTTATGCATTAAAGTAAAGGTCCTGTCGATTCTATACAGTGGACTAGTTCTATCGAGCCTTTGAATAATAGAAATGCTCTTAAGGTTTAATTTCATTTTGTTTTATTGCTCTTCGGACGGATACTTCTGCACACCATCACACGTAAACGCTGCCTGTACTTGTATAAGCTCTTAATATAAGTAGTAAATATATTGATTTATATTATGTACTTTGCGTGTTAAAATAATATAAGATGATTTAATATTTAAATTATTGAATATTTCAATACCGAGATTCTTTGTAAATATGTATATATTATATAAATAAAAAAATATAAAGAGATTTGAACTAAAGAGACCATGTAAGAGAGGATATGGTGTCATATACAGTTTTTGTTCTAAGTTCATATATTTAAATTCGGGTTTCTGTACTCAATTCCAATAAAATCTAAATAATAAAGTACATTTATAATTATCCCTTGTTACATGTATACACAAACTGATTTCAAATATTTTGGAAACATCCCGAAAATATGTACATACAACTGTGGGCAAAAAATAGTAAGACTTTGTTCATAATTTTTAAATTCTTAATTTATTCTTCCAAATCTATTTCGTCCCCCTCAAAATAATCCCTCGTGGCCCCAATACACTTGGGCCAACGTTTCTTCCAATTCTCGAAACAGTTGTTAAAGTCAATTTCAGGAAAAGCCTTGAATGCGCGTAGCGATTCACGTTTAATGTTTTCAATTAACTCAAAACGGTTTCCCCGGAGCGGTCGTTTGAATTTGCTGAATAGCCAAAAGTCACACGGAGCTAAATAAGGCGAATACGGTGGTTGCGGCACGATATTGGTTGAAAATTTGGCGAAAAACTCACGAAGAATTAATGCAGTATGCGACGGTGCATTATCGTGGTGCAAAAACCAGGAGTTGTCGGCCCATAATTCGGGCCTCTTTTTACGAATAGCATTGCGCAAACGACGCATAACACTCAAATAGTATTCTTTGTTGACAGTTTGGCCGGTCGGAAGGAATTCGGAGTGCACCTCACCTCGATAATCGCAGAAAACTGCCAACATAACCTTGATTTTTGACTTGCTTTGACGTGGTTTTTTGGGCTTCGGCTCACCTTTGATACGATATTCGGCCGATTGATCGTCTGTTTCCGAGTCATAAGCGTAGATCCAAGTCTCATCTCCAGTTATGATGCCTTTCATTTTGTCTTGATAGTCGGGAAGCATTGTTTCACAGACGTCAACGCGACGCTGTTTTTCGAAAAAATTGAGTGATTTTGGAACAAATCGTGCTTTCACTTTTCTTAGGCCCAAATGATCTTTCAACATGGTTTTCACTGATCCTTCCGATATTCCAACGATGCCAGTAAGGTCTCTGACTGTTAATCGTCGATTCTCAAGCACCAATTACTTGATTCTATTGACGTGTTGATCATCAGTTGATCATCAGTTGATGTTGATAGCCGTCCTGGACGTGGTTCGTCATCAACGCGTTCTCGACCCTCTTTGAATAATTTGTACCAATCAAAAACACTTGCTCGCGACAAACAATTATCACCGAAGGCCTTTTGCAACATTCTGAACGTTTCGGCACCAGAAATTTGATTCCGTACACAAAATTTAATGGAACTTCTTTGTTGAATAATTTCACTCATTGTAAAAATCGCCGAATGCACTTTTTGTACTTCAGAAAGACAAGCATATACTAAACACTAATGATTATTTTGATGTGACACTTGTGACAGATGTCACTGATAGTCATACCAACCTAGAAAAAAATATATTTCGACGAATGGGTTTTCGCGCGACATTTAAATTAAAAAGTCTTAATATTTTTTGCCCACAGTAGTATATTCAGAAAACTTTATTATAAAACACGAAATGTAGAATGTAAAAACAACTTTGTAAACAAATTACGTCTCACTCGTTACGCCCCTCTCTTATATCTTTACCATTAGGTTTGAAGCTCTACTGAATGTTCTACGAATTTGTATTTTATTAGTTTTGGAATAAATATCCTATAGTAGAATTTAGTTTTTCCTGATATTGTACATGAACAAAATAAACTAAATTGCAACAGAAAGTTTATATTTTTTTCTTGATAATGTTTGTACGTAATGCACTCAAGATAACCAAGACTGATTGCCGCCTCATATCGACAACTATTTTTTATTAATCATAGATCAATAACTATGCGCCTTCGCACCTTGAACAACCCAGACAGAAAAATTAGCTTTTAAAATATAATCCCTTCAATATAATTTATGCACGTATGTATATAACAAATGTTTGTCTTTTGTTCTTCAGCACCTATAATATATGCATTGCCATTATACGCATATACACAAATACTTTTCTTTGAGTTAATCACCTTGACCATTGGTTCTGTTTGTTTTAAATCGATGTGCATTGACGTCGCGATAAGTGAGACCGCGCACTTTCAATGTCAACGATTAGAATAACTTTGCGCCGACCGCCGAAGGTTAACAGTACTGGAGCAGTTAATTGTTTATTGATTATTTTAATTTCATATATGTATGTTTATGGGTGTTCAGACGACATTTTATTATACGTATTGTATGTAAGTACTTAAATTTCTTTAATCACGAGTATAATAATTAAGGAAGTATAATATATACAATGCTTTGTTGATTAATCTCTATAAATACATAGATGTGGATACATATGTATATATATATATATATATATATATATATATATATATATATATATATATATATATACAGTCGTGTGCAAAATAATAGGAGTAGTTAAAAAAATAAATAATTCCCTAAACAAAAAATAAAAACAATTGCAATAGACGTTTCCAATATTCAGAAATACATTATTTTTCAAGAGAAATCCAAATGTATAATAGCTTTACTCAAAGGAAATAATAAATATTAACAGTTGGAATGCAAAATAATTTCTTTTTCGTTTCTAGTGAAGAAAATTATTATGCATAATGCACCCACGGAAGTGACCAAGTTACCAGTTGTGTGGGACTTGTACCCACTGAAGATCTCACTCCGACAAAGTAAAAACTCCATCTCAAAACCGCTAATTACATTACTTCAGGATGGTCCCTCATAATTAGCCTTAATTGGATACCACCGTTGCTTCTATTTCACGTTTCTTCGTTTTCAACACCTTCCTCACGAACCTAGCGATTTCCTGCCAGTAGTCGTTTCCAGATAACATTATTTTCAAAACATCGTCCAGCGTTAAAGGGCCTACTTGTTCTTGTATCGTGTCTTTATACACGGTCCAAATCTCACACTCGAAAAAGGTATGTTGAGCATCGTCTTCTGCAGAGGCCTAATATTGGTAAACTACGTTTTCCATTTTATCCATTCGGGCCAAGTACGTATTGAAGAACTCGCGTCCGCTGAGGAACTGCGTAAGGTAGTAGAGTCTACTTCTTCTTGTAGCGCGTCTCTGTACACGGTCCATCTCCCGCATTCGAATAAGGTGTGTTGAGCATTGTCTTTTGCAGACTCCTGATATTGGTAAACTACGTTTTCCATTTTATCCATTCGGGCCAAGTACGTATTGAAGAACTCGCGCCCGCTGAGGAACTGCGTAAGGTAGTAGAGTCTACTTCTTCTTGTAGCGCGTCTCTGTACACAGTCCATCTCCCGCACTCGAATAAAGTGTGTTGAGCATTGTCTTTTGCAGAGTCCTGATATTGGTAAACTACGTTTTGCATTTTATCCATTCGGGCCAAGTACGTATTGAAGAACTCGCGTCCGCTGAGGAACTGCGTAAGGTAGTAGAGTCTACTTCTTCTTGTAGCGCGTCTCTGTACTCGGCCCATCTCCCGCACTCGAATAAGGTGTGTTGAGCATTGTCTTTTGCAGAGTCCTGATATTGGTAAACTACGTTTTCCATTTTATCCATTCGGGCCAAGTACGTATTGAAGAACTCGCGTCCGCTGAGGAACTGCGTAAGGTAGTAGAGTCTACTTCTTCTTGTAGCGCGTCTCTGTACTCGGCCCATCTCCCGCACTCGAATAAGGTGTGTTGAGCATTGTCTTTTGCAGAGTCCTGATATTTGTGCGTTTTCCACTTTACCCATTCTGGCTAAGTATGTGTTGAAGACCGTGGTCGCGGTTTATCCAGTCCGTGATGTGACGAATCAATCACCTCGTTAACCGTCCTTAATCTCCTCTCTTTTTATTTCGGCAATGTTCTTGCTACTTTAGTCGAGTGAGTACTTTAGCTTTTAGTCTTCGTTTGCTTTTCTTCAACTTCTCGAATCTCGTAGACCTTTTTCCTTTCCTGAGCCAGTAGATCGATAGGGATTACTCTCGAAAACACTAGCACCGCTAGTTCAGGAACCATACGATATGAGCAAAATAATAGCAGTATTAGAAAAATAAAAATTAATTGCGTAGGAGGAATAGGTAATAGGCTATAGAACAATCATACTTTCCATATATCGCAGTATTCGTTCATTTAGGCTGATTTTTTATTGCTATTCATAGCTGCCTGTCACTAGCCCGCATCGTGCTCTTAAATTAAACTGGTCTATTATGTGGGTATATTGGAATGAAGAGTAGAAAAATATCAAAGAGAAGAAAAGCTTTTTGAAATTTTCCATTAATCGTGAAATTGTACTTACTAGAGGATTGATGGTTCGAGTTGGGTGAAATTAGCATAGGAAGTAGAACATTTTTAGCATTCCTTGTAAACCATTTAAATGCTGTACGTTTGCAAAATTTTGGAACCATTCACATTACCATATATCTAAGACACTCCAATAACACTTTTCAATAATACAAAGGCCGTCGTCATGCAGCTATTACATTGCGATTCCTGCAGGAGGCTAACATTAATATTCTCAATTAGCATGCGCGACCCCCAAATCCATCGCTCATAAAACAAGTCTGGAATATGATAATTCGAAAGGTTAATATATTTTCTCTCCAATGAACTTACAGCTACTAACAGCTACATGATGCCTTACAAGTTATTTGGAATGAGCTTCCACAGGAGTCCATTGAAACCCATATCGAGAGCTTGTCCGGGGGAATAGCAGAACTTTCATTTATTTATACTTTTCTCTATAAAGGGTACAAATTTTTCAATGAAAATTTAATCATTTGTTATTCTCAACATAGTAAACATTGTTTGTACAAAATTTAGTTTGAAAATATAGTCAGTCACAAAAGTATTCGTACACCACATGAATGTTGAATATCATATGTGAACATCTTAATATGTAAAGCATATTTACTAACATATTTCTATATTGTAAACCTCAAATTTGGAAATAATTCGGTAAATCCTCTTCATAGTATCACGTATTTATAAAAAATAAAAAGATGTCAATTTAACTATTGTCGACAAAACAAATGAATAACACTGTAATGTTGATTGATTTCATTTATTGGATATTTACAAATTGCCGTGTGCACTACGTCGTTGTCTTCATGTTTATTGATAGCAGTACTATCTGACGGCCATTTACAAAAATTAAGCGCATAATTCTTTCGGTCTGTCATCTATTTTCTGGTTGAAATCTAAGATGGGATTACAGTGCTATTCACAATTTTTTGTTATTATTTTCATTGAATATCGATGAAGCTACTTTGTTTGTCGGCAGCCAGATCGTCGAATGAGTGTTGGAATTACACGAAACGCGTCTCGATCGGTACTCTGGCGACAATAGTTGGTGGATTAAATATATTGGCGCTTTACAAAATGTCGTGTGCGCAACATCTTAGTTTGCACGTATGTTGATAGGAGTGCTATCTAACGGACATTTAAGAAGATTAAGCACATACACCATTCGGTCTGCTAGTCCTGTTTGATCTGTAAGAGGGGACTACAGTGCTATTTACTGCTTTTTATTAAGTCATTTTGATTTAATATCGATCTTTGTCGACAGAGTCAGATCGACTGATGAGTATTGGAATTACACGAAACGCGTCTCGAACAGGACTTTGTCGACAATAGTTGGTTGATTTTATATGTTGGCGGTTTACAAATTGTCATGCGCCCAACGTCTTCGTTTACACGTATGTTGATAGCAGTGCTATCTGACGGACATTTAAGAAAGTTAATGGAATGAGTAGAAATAATGGAATTTGATACTGGAAGAAATGTACATTAAGAAAACATAACGAGAATTCGAAGAAAAGCCGGATATAATGCAGAAGCATCACGTAAAAAATTGTTCCTTAGCGACGTTAATACTTACCTACGTATATACTCTGTACTTTCAACAGATAACTATTTACTATGCTTAATGAAAGGTCTTTTACGTGATACTCTTTCGCTACAGCCAGGTTTTCTTAAAATTCTCTTTCTTTTCTTAATTATTTCAATATCAAATTCCATATGTATGTACGTCTTTCCTCAGTGCACTTGTCCATGAATTTTAACCCATCACTCTCATTTAGAATCTTTCGACGACGATATCTCGGTGTAATTTCAACAGTTCAGGATACTTTGAATATTTTATTTGATCTGCAGCATAACACGTTTTTGTAGATAAATTTCACTATTTGGCTTAAGAATTTTTTTGTGTTGTGTTGTTAACTCGCAACTCACTTTGTAAAAGCATCAATGCTTATTTTTCACAAATACATGACTATGAAGAGGATTTACTGAATTAATTTTATATTTATGGCTTACAATACAAATATGTCTTATAAAAATGAAGTTTGTGAAAACTTTTCTGATATTCTATGTTAGAACATTTAGCAAATTCCATTGTAGTTGTAAATAAAAACAGTTTTCATATTGTTTTTAGTGTTTTTTAACGTTGTTAAATGGAAGTAAATATACTTAATCATAGCCGGATGTTCACATTTGATGACATTCAACATTCACGGGGTGTACGAACACTTTTGTGACTGACTGTATGTCTATTTTAACGGATTATGAGCTTCGTTTAAATTGTAAACACTGAGTTTTGATTAGAGGAATGGATGTGCGCAGTTTCGATACACGCCAACGTCAATAGCTTAAAAGAGAAAACAATAATCGACATCTGATATTTCTGAGTAAGATTATAAGGCGCCAATTTATCTGTCATCACTCATCAGACGTGATAAAGGTTCGAGTCATTTCGTTTATCAGAAACACGTACGGGAACGAACACACATTCACATTCACACAGATATACAAAATAGTACCGTCCCTTTTTGCGAAATAGTTGTTGACAACCATGCCTGACCTTGAAACAAGCATTCGCAGTCACGTAAACCAAATTTATAGTCCCGTTTTATTTTATAATATCGTACACAACATTTGTGTCTAAAAATAGAGCAACTTTCAATTTAGAATATAAATTAGACGCAATATTCTTACGAACGGAATTCGCTGAATTTCTATTGCATTCGTCAAGGTTGATTGAGGATAAAGGTTTAACCATAAAAAAATCTGTCCATCAAAATAATCAAACACGGAAAGAAAAGGATTAATATTCAAAAACACTTTTGCCATCACACACACATACGTTATATTTACTATATTATAAATATGAATGTACAATACCGGCATAAAAAAAGCATACAACTAAGTTCTTTCAGTAATGTAAGTTAATCTTTTGAGAATGATAATTAAAATTGTTATTTATGCCGTTCATAAATTATATATCTGGGACACGTTGTGGAAAAGTTCAATTTACATTGATAAAATCGAAATGTACGCTTTTTATATGCCGGGTATTGAACGTACATTATAAAAGGTGTTCCAATAAGACATTTCAACAACAGTTGTCATGACTCAACCTGTAACTACTTTACAGATGACAAGTAAAAACTACGCCATTAATAAAAATGGAACGATATACGCTTCAACAACGCATTGAAATTATTAAAATTCACCACATGAACGGTGAAAAAGCATTTTTGGGGCGTCGTGAACCTCGGCCAGCAATTGTGAAACTGGTGGAAAAATGTAAGCTCTTAGGACAAGTTAGTGATGTGAAGAATCTAATTCGTGCATGTCGCTCAAGAACAACTGAGGATATTGCTGTTGTGGCCCCTAGTGTTGAGGAAAAGCCAGGTTTGTCCATTTCTCGTCGATCTTTGGAATTGGGCATTCCACAAACGACATTACATCGTATTTTGCATAAAGACTTAGGTCTTAAGGCTTCTAAAGTTCAGTTAACACAAGAACTCACGCCTACCGACCATCAACAACGTGGTAACATTGCTGATTGGGACTTTGAAATGCATCAAACTGACCCGGAGTTTCATTGAAAAATCATCTTGAGTGATGAGGCCCATTGTCACCTCGGAGCCAAAGTTAACAAGCAGAATTGTCGCTTTGGGCCCAAGAATTATTGTTGAAAAGCCCCTTCATCCTCAATGTGTGACTATTTGGTGCGGTTTTTGGTTTGACGGGATCATTGAATCTTACGTTTTTGAAAATGAGGCTGGAGCAACTGTTACGGTAAAAAAAAATGCGCTATCGAACGATGATTAATGATTTTCTATGACAGGAATTGGAAGATATTGATGTGGACGACGTTTATTTTCAACAAGACGGCGCTGCGTGCCACACAACGATACCATCGCTCTTTTGCGTGAAAAATTTCTTGACTCTATGATTTCTCGAAGAGGCGATCACAATTGGCCACCGAGATATTGTGATTTAAGGCTTTAGACTTTTTTCTTTGGGGCTACGTGAAAGATAAGGCTTATGCCAGGTATGGGCAACCTTTTATATGTTGTGGGCCAAACTTTAATGTGTAAATACGTTCGCGGACTGCGTTTAAAAGTAGTGCATTTTAAAGTAGTGTTCATAATTTTTAGCGATAGATATCAGACATGAAATAATACGACAACGTCTCGCGGGCCGGATCAAATCTTACAGCGGACCGGTTGTTGCCCACATATGGTCTATGCCAATGGCCCACAATTGATTCAAGATGGAATTCGTGAAGTTATAGAGGACATACAGCCGCAAATGCGCGAATTGTTGTAGGAAAATTTCATGAAAAAATTGATTTGGTTGAAATTGTTTTCCATTATTAATGGCATACACTCCTCTTTACATATAATAAACATCCGATGACTTCGCATAAAAATAGTCGTTCTTTTTTAAATATCAAAATGAAACCTCTTATTGGAATATACTATACACGTATAATAAAGTTTCGTCTACACCAATTGTATATGGTTATTGACACCGAAAACTGACAGTTTTCAGTGCAACAACGAAGGCAATAACAGCACTTAAGCCCTGAAGATATTTCATACAAATGAAGGCGACACTCGGCAGAAAAAGTACCGAGCACGCGGTTCAAAACTGGAAACCGAAAATACCTTATTTTGCGAGAATTTATTCCATAATTACCTAATGATGAATTGTGCTATAAATCGAAATTTATGACCTTATCGATCACAATGTTTATTTAATATCTCCAAACTATTATTTGTTTGACGAGCTAGGAAGTAATATTTATAAAAATAGACTTCATACTCCTGACAATTTGAGCCCACGAGACTCAAACAATTGCAAAAGAAAAATTGGTGTTTTTGAGAATATGAAACGAAGTAATTTATGTTTGCAACAAATTGATATTTTCAACGTTTATTATAACGCGAAAAGTAGTCTGTGTTTTTGAAACAAAATATAATTTTCAATAAATATTATTTCTCCTTACATTGTGAATTTTTTGTATTTAGTATAACAGTTTATACGCTTACATTTAATATATTTTGGCATCAAAGAATAATTTGAAACACTACTGGCAGTGATTGCTATTCTACCGAGCAGTGATAAATAAACTGATTTGAAAATTAGACTAAAAGTAGCATTATTTTAGTACATTCTATATTTAAGTCGTCCAGAACGACAATATTATAATTTAATCTGCCAAGTTGGCAAATTTACGTCCTCTAAATTAGTGAAGTAGGGGAACTACACACATGTATGCAGAGACATCTGAATATAGTCTTGATGTTGATTAAGTTACTTTCGGCAAAACGTCTAAAAAAGAGAGATCAATTGAAATGAGCCAATTAATTTTTTCCACCACGGAAAAGCCGTAGCGTAAAGAAATAGGTAATACAGTAAGGTGTGACACAATAAAAGGAAGACGTTCTTCAAGTCAACACATTTCATCACTTAAAGCTGATATATAACCCCTTGCCACATTAATTTTTGCATTCTGTATACATATTTCGACAACAAAGTTGTCATCATCAAGAGATAATTAAACAGTGTCGCACCTGGAAACCACGGCAAAATTTGCATGAATGTCAAAGCGCATACGCAGTGTGTGTTTTGGCTTTCGATGGTACAGATCGTGTACGGAATTTCTTTGCGGGTTTTTGCGTGGTTGCGGTGCTGATAATGACAATTTAATTATCTAAATGCGTATAAAAATACGAAAATTAATGTGGAAAAGGGTTATATATAAATTTAGTGAGTAAGTTAATCAACCACAGGCTCCATCAAATTTACAAGTCGACACTTCATAATATAATACAAAACCGAAAATCTTCTCAAGAATAAGCCAAAATAGCACCAGAAAAATTCACGCTGAACGAGAAAAGACAAGTATTCTTACAATCATAAAGCCCAGGCCTAAAACACGTCCATCTAAGCTTATTTCGAAAATAAAAACTGAAAGAAAAAAAGAAAAATACAGAAACAATTAGACGAAAAAAGGAAGTTATAATAGACGAGCCCTTCGTAAGTGAAATAAGTAGAAACAGGAAGGCAATTGTATTTTAACAAGATATACAGAAATATTTTATGGCAAGTTATTTTCACTGATAAGTGTAAATTCAATGTCTTCCAATCTGATGGGCAAATGGTCTAGTGAAAATCCATTACAGGTAGAAACGTACTAATGATTGTGAGACAATAGAAAGTCAATATTTATTTAAAAGAAAACGTACAAGTGAAGCCTACTGTTGATTATTTATAGAAATATTCTAACTTAGTAAATTCTTGTACTTTCTACTTTGGCATATGTAAGGTTGATGATGAAGTTGGATGTTTCTCGATTTTCTTTTTTCGGTAGCTATCCACCTTTTCATTCAACTTCTTTTCGAGTTTCCTTGCGTCTATCTCACTCTTCGTTTGTTTTTTTTTTGCAATTCTTCCGAGTAATTCTCTTTTCTTTCATCCTTTTAATGTCGTCGTACCGTATTCTCCTTTAACTTTTACGAGTATTTGATTTGTAAATTTTTCCCCAGTTTTCCTTTATATCGTCATCCTTTATTCTATCCCAGATAATTTTTTTATTATTTTCCATAGAAATATCGACTATGTGGTTTCTATTTTTTCTATGACTTTCTATTCCAGGATTAACATTTCGATGCAGAAGTAACTCTCTTTAAAATTTCTTCATCACCTCGGAAAATCTCCTATCCAAATTTTTCACTCTTAGTCTGCATGCTCTATTTCTTCTTATTACTGCTGATGGTCATTATTTTGGTTTGGTTTTAATTGTGTTCATATTTAGTCAGTCCCATTCTGAAGATCTTTATTATATCAGTTATATATGATACCATTTTTTAATATCTAGCTAAGCTACTAAGAGTCAATAAATTAGATACTACAAGTCTAATTTATTGACTCTTATTACTTCGTCCAAAGCTAGGGATTATAACCTTTACATATACACATACTTATTTCCGGAAAGAATAGTCACATGATGCTATTAGCATTGCCTTATTTTTACTATACTTTACATAAATTGGCTAAGGAAATTCTTTGAATTCGTTTTGTCTTAATATCCCAATGGTATACCAGGTGTATCGGAAAGTCATTACCAGTTTTTCTAACAGATGTCGCTAGGCTTAAGTATGCAATGTTATGATTTGACATATATGTCATTTTATTCTACTGACATCAAGCTTCAAAGCCATACAATTATATTTTGCGAAAGTAACACTGTCATAAATTTATACTTCTTTGTCGAGTTTCGTGCCTGAAAAAGTGCATTTGTGTTACTTTTCTTATTTAATTAAAAGAAAAAAGCCACTGAAAGTCATCGTTTGTTAGTCGAAATTTACGGTCAGCATGCTCCAACCATAAAAACACATGAGACGTGGTTTCAACAATTCAATACCGGTGATTTCGATGTGCAAGACAAAAAACGTCTGGGTAGACCAAAAAGTTTGAAGATGCGGAACTGCAGGAGTTATTGGATGAAGACCCAACCTAAACTCTAAAACAATTAGCAGAAGTTCGTAATACGCACAGTTAAAACCTGGTGAGACAGTTAGTACTGATCGTTACCGACAACAAATTATCAATTTGAACCATGCATTGATAGAAAAACGTCCAGAAGGGACCTAAGACCCGGTAAAGTGATCTTACAGCACAAACAACGCACCGTCTCATACAGCAACACCAGTCAAGAAAGCGTTGAAAACACTTGGATAGGACATAATATCGCACCCGCCGTACTCTCCAGAACTTGTCCCGTCCGACTATTACCTTTTCGCATCGATGGAACACGCGCTTGCAAAGCAGCACTTCGCCAATTTCGAAAAAGCTAGAAAATAACTTGATGAATGGTTTTGCTTAAAGGACAAGCAGTTTTTTTTGGATGACATCCATAAATTGCCTGGAAGATGGGCAAGATGTGTAGAATCAAATGGACAATACTTTGAATAAATAAATTTTTCCATTTTCTTGAAAATTATGTAGTTTTTTTTTCGAAAAAAACCCGGTAATGACTTTCTGGTACACCTGGTATATCTCATTTTCAATTATTGACAAAATCAGAAATACAATTTTTTTCTCATATGTAGTCTATCCGAACATTTTTATTTCTCCAGTTTGTGTATATACATAGTCTCAACTCTCTATCAGTACTTTAACTTTTTAACATACATATTTACGTACACATGTACTGTATTTCTCGGTTTTCATACAAACTTGCATTACTTTCGCTTAAATTTCATTAATCAACATTTGTTCACGTATGAATCCAAAAAAAAATTTAGAGTCAGTATAATAAAATTACGTACAAAACTTCTCTTTTCTTGGTAAAAAATCAGATGCTGCTCGCTTGAATTAGTGTTAATATCCCCTTGTTTTTTAAAAAATGGAATAAGCCACTAAAAAGAAACTTTTCACAAAATTATCTCAATCGACTGAAAGCAAAAGAAACTCGACATTAAACCGAAATGCGGATGAAGCAAATAAATGTAAAAGAACTACAAAGGAATAAGTTCTATCCCATTTACATATAACAAGAATTTCTAAAAGTAATTTCAGAGAGAAATCCTTTTGTTTGAATCACATATACATACATATGTACATATATATTTGCGTTATTTTCTTTGAAGCCTATTATTTGTCTCAAACAAAAAATAAGCTTGAAATGAGCGTTTTAGATTACAGAAAACTTATGATAACATTTAAAGAAAAAAATTTTAAAACACAAAGAAATGTTTGCGAATTAAATTAAAATATATTACTGTCAAAACAATAGTGTTTAAATACAGGATAAAGCAAAAATGAAGAAGAATTGAAAGAATCTCGCATTCGAGTACCTACTCATTAACATACGGTAGCGTAAAAATTAATAATTTAATGAAATTAAAGTATAATTTAATTATTTATAACTATTCCGATCGAAAAATTCCAAGTAAATAATCTTACAATAAGTATTGTACTCTATATCTTAATTTTGACAATAAAATATATCATAAGGAAAGTAATATTGACAGAGACGCAGCATTAAAAGTTCTATTGGCTAAAAATCTAAAACAACTACGAGAATAATTCAGAAATTCAATAGAAGAAGAAGAAAAAGCAGGGTTAGAAATTCACACAGGAAAAAATTTATGAAATTAGGAATAAATCACGCTAAAGAAAAAAGGATTGCGACGTATAGAAGACTAAGAAGCAAATAAAAAAAAATACCCATGAAAGGGTTGCTATCCCTCCCGTACCTACTTGTGGCCGCATTCAAAAATTTTGACCGGCCTTGGAACACAGGCATGTATTCAAATTAATAGAGATGGTTAATTTGGTACGTAGACTTCCGCGGTCGTGGTCCATATTATCTTCTTCTGAGCTGGAACCGCGTCACTGCGGACGTTTCAGTTTCAGTGCAACAAACAGTAGCAGTAGTTGAGCCCTGAAGATGTCCCATATGAGTGGGTACGAAACGTCGGCAGTTATACCAGTGACGCGGTTCCAGCCCGGAAGCCCAGCCGATAATAGAGATGGTATATAGACGCCACAGTATTTAGAATCCCTAAACTCTGTATAACACTGAAGACGGGTTACGATTTGGCTAAAACGAGCTATTATCTAATCTGCAAATGACAAAGGAAGGTATAAGCGATAATAACAATACACATACAAATGAGAGAAACCAAACACTCATCAGCAAACTGTGAATTGCTCAAATTAATAATAAAAAAAGCATAATTACAATGACTAGATACGAAATCAGTTTAGAGGTAATGTTAATCTATTGTACAAAGTCTTCACAATGAAAATGTTTTTATGCCCAAATATACGTACATATGGTTCACAAAAATCAGTTACATTAGCTGTCAATAGTAAAAAAATATTTCATTGTTTACTCAAAATGGAAATGGAAACGACCATCACTAAAATTATGGTTGACATACTTAATAAAATTCAAAAACCGACTAGATTGCACTTAATTATTACTTAAAGATTACTGAATGATTTCTATTAATTATTATGACAAAAGAAAAAAAAGTTGCTCGACGTGCAAAAGTATTAAAAGTAAACGTTTCAGAATTTTTGAGGTGGGGCTCGTCTAACAACCAACTTTTTCCCTTGGCCAGATAGTTAACTGTATATACATGTAAATATTAACGACGAAAGCAAGAAATTAGAGCGATCAAACTTTTTCTGCGGCTGTTTGGGAATTAATTTCGTTCGTATAACTACAAGAGAAACGAGAAACAATTGAAAAACCCCAAGAAAAAACGTAATAGCCAGAAAAATAAACAGAACGGGAGTTAATATATGAATATTTTGCAAGTAAGAAAAGGAAACCTTACCTTACGGTAGTTGCTTCCCAACGGAGTAAGGAAGTCACTCCTTAATTGGACAATTTCGCTTAATTATTCCCCTAATTGGTAGAGGACCAATCACAATAAAGTCGCTGACAGGAGTCTTACTTACAAAAAAAATTAGGACGAGAAGGAAGTAAATATAAGAACTGTCAAGGGTACTGGTTGTCCAGAAAGCATTTATAAAATTTTGAAATCAAAAGTACATGCCGATCATCAAAGACCAAACTTTTTAAAACAGTGGTATAGCCCATAACGATATATGGATGCAGTTGGATAATCAACAAAAAAAAAATTAAATAAATTTAAAAGGTCTGGGAGAGAAAGACGCAAAGAATATATTTGTGAAAAACAAAAACCACAAGAAAGAAACAAGCAATATAAAAAGACTTTCAACCTTTAAAAACATAATTTACTAGTAATTCATAAAGTAGCGATGAAATGATTTGATAAAAATTATGAATTAGTCGGTTCGGAGTGAAAATACATCCTACATAGTAGTTGCGTTATAATAAAATATAAATCCGTCTACGCACACGAAACCAGTTTTTCAGAATCTTTAAATAAGCTTTATTTGTATATACCTACAATATTACCAATTAGTATTTGATGTTTAATATTATATTACTTAAAATATTTTACTATCAATATTTTAGGAATACAGAAAACATAACATCTTCCACAATATTATAAAGTTGATTCACATGAATAACTTTTAACTATCTGTTACGAAACGAAAAGTGTCATCTATCTCTTTCCATAAACGCTTAGTTATCCAAAAATTTGATCAAGATGTACAAAAGATCTTTACAAAATCTTTTATACATCTTGATAAAATTTCTGGAAAACTGAGTGTTTATGGAAAGAGATAGGTGACACTTTTCGACAATTCAAAAGTTGTGATTTTGATGTGCAAGACAAAGAACTGCAGGAGTTATTAGATGGAGAAAGATTAAGAAACGATTAACGACCGATTACGAACAATGGGGAGAATTCCAAACATGGTAAAATGGATGCCACATCAATTGAAATAACAGGCAAATGGAAAATCAAAAAATCGTCTGTGAAATGCTGCTTCAAAGGTATAATCGGAAGTCATGTCTGCATCGAATAATCGAGTAATGAAAACCGGATTTGTTTGGAAAATCCTAAGCACCAAAAATCGTTTTGACCGCAAGACAATACTCTGTGTTTGGTGGGACTAGAGTGGCGTGGTGTATTGAAACCTGATGAAGCAATTAATATTGATCCCTACCGGAAACAAATTATTAATTTGAACCATGCATTGATAAAAAACGTTCTGAATGAGCCCGAAGACACGGTAAAGTAATTTTACAGCACAATAACGCGCTTTCTCATACAGCAAAACCGGTCAAGGAAGTGTTGAAAGCACATGAATAGGACATAATGTCGTACCCACCAGATCTTGCTGGGACTGCGTTTGCAGAGCAACACACTAATTCTGAACAAGTTAGAAAATGGCATGGTGAATAGTTTTGCTCAAAAGACAAACAGTGTTTTTGGGATGGCGTGCGTAAATTGCCTGAAAGATGTGCAAGATGTATAGGATCAAATGGCCAATACTCGCGCTTGCAAGGCAGCACTTCGCCAATTTCGAAAAGCTAGAAAATAACTCGATGAATGGTTTTGCTTAAAGGACAAGCAGTTTTTTTGGAATGGCATCCATAAATTGCCTGACAGATGAGCAAGATGTGTAAAATCAAATGGACAATACTTTGAATAAACAAATTTTTCCATTTTCTTGAAAATTATGTAGTTTTTTTTTACGAAAAAACCGGTACTGACTTTCCGGTACATCTGGTAAAAATATCAAAATAAAAGCCTTTTGTTCGTTTATTAATTCTGTATATTTAGATATATTTATTTTATTAGTTCTGAAAGATACCCTAATATATAAGGGTATTATTATATTTATAACAAGTCATCGATGTTCATATGAAACGCGCTTGAAACTAATAAATATTTTCGAAAGGTAAAGTAATTTACATTTCTATGTACGCTAAGAAAATGCATAATCATCGTTCGATTTGAAATGATTTGACAAATCCTGTATCAATGTGAACTTGAAATGAGTTTATAATATTTATTTATTTTAAGCAAAATGATGTATCATGCAGTGAATGTGTTACAAATTATATTAAATATTACATCACAAACATAAAACTTGCATATACCCAATCTAATGCGTCGATTTCAGAACTCATTACTTCATCTAGACGCCATTATTATAATTCATTTGAAGCATATGAAAAGCTCTTTTCACCGTGATTTGTTAGGACCTCCAGTAAATCTTGCGCAATCCCGCGAATCACTTAGTTTGTTAGTTGGATCAAGAACGAAGAAGGTTTGAAGGGAAGTGAGGCTCAAAATCAAACAAATAAATTGGGTTTTTAAATTTTTTATTTTTTCAACATATCCCACTTTAACTTCAGGGCGGAAGTGCCGTTGCACTATTTTGATAATAATCTTTTTCAATATCCTTAAAGTACACTATTTCGTTAATTTAATGTACAATAAACTTGAGAGTGTGTTCGACTTACGGTAAATGTTGTTTGTATTGCTGTATATTAGAAGCTCTTTCTGGATTTATGTCTGACGAAATTATTATTGCATCGTCAACTAAAGTAGTAATTAATTTGGAGTCGGTGGTTGATATATCTGTGATTAGCAGGAGCTTTATAAAAAGTGAGAGACCGGAGTTTAATTTGGTAGTTTTTAGTTTTCTTAAGGTTTTTGCTAAATATTATTTTACGTAATAGTCCTAGATGCCACACTCTATCAAAGGCATCAAAACTTTGACTAAAAGCACTGAAAAGCATGACCTTTTGCCTCAATATTTTAACGGAATTTATTATTCTAAGGAATAACGTATAAAGGCAAACTAATAAAAATTATGTAAAGATAGACAAGCTAAAAATATTTAAGATTCTTTGCTTCTAATTTTAGTTTCGGCAATAAATGTTTGGTTTGGTTTAAATCTTACCTTACTAATAGATCACAATCAGTATGCCTAAATATCGATGGTAATAATACTTATTTAGATAAGGTATTGATCTCCAGAGGTGTCCCGCAGGGTAGTATTCTCGAACCCATTTTATTTCTATTGTATTTTAATGATATCCATTATCTCGATCATGGACCTAATAAGCTATGCATCATAATTAATTATGCCGACGATACTACGCATTTGGCCACAGACGACTCTTTAAATCAGGTAATTGACAGCGTTGATTCTGTATTGGGAACAGTTCAGAACGGGCTAGCACATAATAACCTGAGTGTAAATGAATCGAAGACCAGTATAATACTGTTCAGATGCAATACCTTTTCTAAATTTCCTGACAAAGCGGAACTTGGTAATTCCTTATATCCCGTACACAACAGTGTTCGTTTGTTGGGAATTACGGTTGATCAGTTTCTAAAATGGAAGGATCATATCCATGATTTATCTAAAATCCTTTCAAATGTATATTTTGGAATTCGTCGCTTGAGTAAACTCGTTGATAAACAGGCGTTACGAATGATATACTTAGGATGCTTTTATTCCAGAGTTAAGGTATGGCTTTGCTGTTTGGGGTTGCAGTACTGATATGAATCGTATTTTCATAATACAAAAAAGAATTCTGAGTATAATATAATACATAACATGAATTTTAATCAATCATGTAGGGGCATATTTAGAAAACACTTTTTATTAACTATTTTTGGAATTTATATATTCGAGGTCCTACTTTCTGCCTACAAACATAAACACCTATTAGAAGAATACAGCGCTGTACATGATTATTCCACAAGACATAAAACTAATTACTATTATCCCAAAAACCGCCTAACCCTGATAGAGAGTGGACTTCACTACTCTTCCATTAAATTTTTTAATAGTTTACCGGAATCATTAAAAAAATTAAGGTATTCTCGATATTTAAAAAAAAGTTCGCGATTTCTTAATTGACATAGAACCATACAGTATATTTGAATGTATAAATCGTGGTTCTCTACAGCAAGAATATGATTTGTAAGAATATGTTTTAACACATATGTAATATATTTTATCTGTCATGACGTTTGCATTTCCTTCTTTCTTTGTACAATTAATTGCAATAAAGTTATTATTATTATTATAAAGGTATGCGTAGATCTAGTTAGAGATAATGCAATTCATGTATGGCTTATCCAATGCAAATGAACATATACAATATTGATATCGTAAAAGACAATTATTTAAAAGTGAATTTTTCGTTTGTTTTTCTTCTCCTTCGTTTTCTCCTTGTATTTATGTTTGTGATATATTTCTCAAGTTATTCACATTCGCTAGACATTTTTCCAATCGTCTCGCTGTCGAAAATTGTCAAGTATCAAAACTTCCAATAATTACTTACATATATGTACATATATGTCTACCTACATATCTAATTTATGTTTGACTTTTTGATACTCGTACCGAAATATGCAAACTCATGCCTGATTTACTACGTTAAGAGGATTTACGAATTTACACCTGTGTTGACGAAAATTCCAGTAAATTCGAAATAGATTCTTCAGGCCATCCTTTATCTCATTATATCTTATGTTAATGATAAGCCTTCCAAGGAGAAGTACTTAATAACAGCATGAATTTCAACATTATACATCTCGTCAAAAACTCCGCGACGCTCTTAATTGAACAGCCGTCACAATGAAACTAATAAATAGAGTTGCACATTTTCGAGAACACAGGGGGAAGCCTCCCGATGCAAATAGCAAAAGTAAGCGTAGTTGGGCCCGATCAATATTACTATGTGAATGTACATTTTATAGGTCAACAAATGTTACGCGGTAAATATAATAATTATTAAAACTGACTCATAATGCAGGGATATAAACATATTGTATTGTGGAACAATAAACCGAACTCAATAACGGCCGTGAACGACAGTCTGACTCAATATATTCAAAGGTGCAGATGTATATGGTAGAGAGCCCATTAGCCGACGAAGTAAACAAATCGACATGATCGAGAAAACAGTTACAAGGAAACATTCTATTATTAACGTTATCTCCCGCACACTATACATCTTAAATCGTCACCTCCATTGTTATTAATTTGTACAAGGTTAAAACTATATCATGGAGAAGCAATTAAGACACTAGTACAAGATATGTACGACAGAGCAACTATTAATGTTTATTGGTGATAGGGCCAGTACAATGCGCTGTCGTGCTGTTGTTGATTATTACGTGCAAAGTTCATGAGTTTCATCTCGTGGCGAAAACTATTCAAAAATTTTATCCAGCGATAGATGGATTAATTGAGTACAAAGAGAGTGTTTCGCAAGTTCCCTAAACGTATTCGAAAATTTCATAAAATAGCCCTATTTCCCTGAAACACCACAACATGTTGGAGAATTTTGTTACAAGCAGCACTTTACTATTTTAGGTATTTTCAAGAAGTAAGGTCCATTGTTCCACCTTTAATTCTAGAGAAACTGAAGGTATTAAGAAAAGTCAGACTAAATTTGTTCAGAAAAATTATTCGCGACCAGTTGAAGCATAGAGAATTCATAAAACTCTTTTGGTGTCATTAGAGGACACACTGCAAACGGTGGCTGTTATGCACTGCCATTGAAGTAAAAATAGATCGTTTGGCAAAGTTAGTGAGCGTTTAAAAAAAAGATTCAGATTTTAGCACTTTAAGACAGATATATGATACTTCATGTACAGATTCATCAAATAATTTCAAATATTACTTCAGTAATGCCAACATACGTAGACTTCCGTGGTCGTGGTCCATACTATCTGTTTCCGGGCTTCTCGGCTTCAGTTTCAGTGCGACAGACAGTAGCAGCAGTTGAGCCCTGAAGATGTCCTATACGAGTGGGTACGAAACGTCGGCAGTTATACCAGTAACGCAGTTCCAGTCCGGAAGCTCAGAAGCAGATTACCTCATTAAATATGTAACGGTTGTTTTCTGCATATCGGAATATATTTTTATCGCGGAGAACACGTCTTGTTGAAACAAACGTCGACGAACATTATACTTCGATCTCATCCAGTATAATATAACGAATCTTAAGCAGGTAAATGTCTATTACTTAATTTACTTCAGAACGCGGCCTTCAATAATAGTTATATTTAAAGCGTAACAATTATCGATTTGTGAAATGTACATTCACATAGTATTATAATTCGGAGCGAACTACTCTCTCACTGTTGCTATTCGCATCGGGCGGCTATCCCTAAATTCATCCTTGCATTTAGGACAAAATGCACAAATCTAGTAGCTTAAAATGAGATATATTTACTAGTAATGAAGATCTGAAATCTTATTGTTGACGTGATCAAAACACTGTCTAAAAGCGACTTTTCATACCATCCTGGTATACAAAATTTTCCTTTTCAAATATAAACTTTCTCCAATTCAAAAATAAATTCCGTAAAAGTTAACGTTTTTAGTAGTCATCAAGTTTGATATTTATATTGAATGCTTTACTTTAATTGTCATATTATTTATACAATTTGTGTAGGTACATACATATAATCTCGTACATTTAAATAAACATTTATTTATATTAAAGCAGAAGCTTGACATTTCAACTTTTCCGCATATAATAGCTATGAATCAAAAGTCGACTACGTGACATAATATACCAGCGCGAGGTAACCTCCAAACACCAAATAATAAAACACAATTGCGCGATTTCGTTACATTTCTGACCTTCGAATTTTCATAAACGATATTAAAATGATCGTCATCATCACAGGCAATGCGCGGTTTTGTATATCGCGAAAAATGAAACACCTCGTTCGTATTGTTGTAATGAAATGTAGACAGGTAAATGCATGCAGGTACATATGTTTTAGTAACACCGTATCTTTTACTAAAAGTTGCTGAACGCCACGCGAATAATAATGAACGATTATTTGAATTTGGAACTAACTAATTTGCATATTAAGCATGTATTCGATATTTCGGATCCATATTACGAACAGTAATTTTGGCGATGATCTATTTGGTTAGACGTTATTAATTACAACCATTGGAACAGTAGACATCAATGACACAGATTGAGAGGATAAAAGACCAACTAATGAATACGCGGAAGTTATAACAACACCTGGCACTTTTATGATAATTCATTTGCATAAAAATAATTACGTATGCTATTTATCTTTTCATTATTATTCTATTCCTTTCTATACTTTAAACTTTGCATTTTTTTATTACAATTAACTTGCTAAATATGTTTTTCTATAGATAATAAATATAAGATCTTGTTATTGTGACGAAAAATGACATTTAAAAACTTAGATTGAAGATGTGTAAATGAAGTAAATAACTGTAATTCTTATAGCCCATAAAGATTTTAGAAACAGAACTTAATGTAACATAGTATCATTAAATTAAGACAAACATGGTCCTTGCAACTTCTTATTAAATCTGAAAGGACTAGTATTGTTTCAGCAAAGACTAACACTGATTTTGTGATGCTAAGAAATAGAAAACATTATCCAAGTAATTACAGAGTTCGAAATCTGTGACATTGTTATCGCGCTTATAAAAATCATGATGGATAAAATTTATAAAGAAAAGATATGCCATTTTTTCGAACGATTGAAACGGTCGTTTAGAAATCATCCAAATTGTCATCGCGCTAGGCTATAAAATATCAAATGTTTCTTTTTAGTGAGTAAAATGTCTATCGCACTCAGGGAAGGAACCAAATTCCCCGTTGTGTGGGGCTTGCGTCCACTAAAAACCTCACCTTGGCAAGGTGAACACTCCATCCCGGAACCGCTATTTGTATTACTTCAGGATGGCACTTTATAATTAGCCTTAGTTGGCTACCGCCATTACTTCGGTCTCACGTTTATTCATTTTCAACACCTTCACCACGATCCTGACGATCTCCTACCAGCGATCGTTTATAGACAATATTATTTCCATAACGTTGTCCAGCGTCAAAGGCCCTACTTCTTCTTGTAGCGCGTCTCTGTACTCAGTATACTTCGCGCACTCGAAGAATATCTGTCGAACATCGTCTTCTGCAGAGTCCTGATATTAGCAAGCTGTGTTCTCTTCTGTATCCATTCTGACAAAGTATGTATTGAAAAATCAGTGTCCGCTGAGGAACTGTGTAAAGTGATCGTGGTCTATCCAGTCCGCGATGTTACTTTCCTCGTCCACCGTCTTCTCGTTTCCTTTCGCCAACATTCTTACTACTTCAGTGGAATGAGCGCTTTAGCGTCTGCCTTCACTTGTTTTTTTCCAATTTCTTAGTTCTCGCAAAAACCGTACGATATGAACTCTCGATCCTGACAGCACTCCACCTTTGTACTGAAGTCATTCTCCACCTGTACTTCTTCTATAGCTAGGCGTCGGCCCAAATCTCGCATCCATACTGTACGGTATGCAGTATGGATTGAATGACGTTCATTAGGAGCCGGCGTTTACTCTCTATTGGTCTTCCTATATTGCATTGACCATAAATCGATTCAGCATCATTGCTACTCTAGCGACTTTTCGCTTGATGACAGAATCTGTTCCCAGAAAATCATCTTGCTATCCAGCCGCAGTCCAATATCAGATATAGCGACAATAGGTGTAACGAATCAGAGAAAAACTACAATGAAATGGAACAAGACTATTGGAGAACCGTTATAAAATGCAATAGTGTCGAACGGTATAGGAATGGGTTCTATAGTAAACAAAATATTACCGAAATTACCAGATAACAATAAAAATCACTTCGGACCCTTATGTGGTTTACCTGTGTCTCCATATTTTCAAATTTAAATGGTTAGTAGACAATATATGAATAGTAAGGAAAGCATGTGCCTTTTTGAAACAGTAAATACTTTGTTTATTTGGTACCTGATGGGAATGCCAAAGACGATATCTATGTTACTAGCGTAATGAACGTTTCAAGCACATTCCTCGTGTATATAAAAATGTTACTCTGGGTTCCACTCTTCCTCCAAACATTCTCAATTAGTTCGGAAGCTTTGCCAAAAATTAGAAACAGTTCAGAAGTTTATGGAAAAATTAATTCTACCTTGCCAATTAATGGTATTCCTATATCAGGAATTTTAGGAAACTAACAATCACCTTCAGTAGTAGCTAATTATTTCAAGGAAGTTCAAACGAAAAACACGTGTAAAAGTGTCTGTTTTTTTTCTGTACAAAACAAGTTTAAATCTGTCTACATATGGCTTACAAATGACACTAGCTTATAAGTTTACGTATTGGAAAGTAGTGTTGCCATTGTTGGCGCGACAATGGATTGATTGACAGATATTATGGGATTATTCGTGACGAACAAGAATATACCGAATCATTAGAACAAGAAGTTTTATTTTGTTCCCGCTTTCAAAAAACTGTATACTCCTTATTAGAGAAAGGACGCTAGATAATTAAATAAAGCACATAATTCGCGCTGCTATTGAAGCTAAATATATGCTTTCAAACCAGGGATATTTCCCTGACGAAATTACACGTCGATATAAGAATCACAATAAACAAACCCCTTATGCAACTGCCGGCTGATATCAATAGTATCCTAGTGCTCACAAGAAATAACGGCTTTAGGTGTAGCGATGGCTGCCAGTCACGCTAGTTGTTTCGAAGTGTAGGATTTCAATGCTTAAAATAAAGAAGTTGTATTGATTTCTTCGCTCAAACGTTGCAATAAGTTCGCATAATAAACTGCGTTGACAGTTTTCCTTTTTCAAGATAGTCAATGAAAATTATTCCACGCGTATCCCAATATCCGATACCATGACCTTACCTGCAGAACAGCCTTCGCATTCTTTGGACCCGGTTCTCCCTTTTGAGTCCATTGTTTTGATAGTTCTTTTGTCTCGAGTGTGAAGTGATGGACCCATGTTTCATCCATGGTTATGGAATGGGCAGAAATTCTGCTTTGTTGCTGTGAAACTTCGCTACACACTCAATTGAAACATCTTCACGACACTGTTTTTGCTCGAGTGTGAGCAAACGCGGCATTCATCTTGCACACAGCTTTCTCATGTCCAAATTTTCAGATAATATACGATGTACCGCACTTTTTGAAATGCCTACTATGTCTGCTAGCTCGCGCACTTTCAGTCGATGATCATCCAGTACCGCTTTGTGGATTTCTTCACCAATTCTGGAGTTGTCGCCTCATCTTGGCAGCTCGTACCTTTTAATTTAAATTTCGCGCAAAAACCCATTCGTCGAAATATTTTTTTTTTTTTGGTTAGTATGACTGTCAGTGACATCTGTGCCAAATGTCACATCAAAATAATCATTAGTGTTTAGTATACGCTTGTCTTTCCGAAGTACAAAAAGTGCATTCGACGATTTTTACAATGAGTGAAATTATTCAACAAAGAAGTTCCATTAAATTTTGTGTACGGAATCAAATTTCTGGTACCGAAACGTTCAGAATGTTGCAAAAGGCCTTCGGTGATAATTGTTTGTTGCGAGCAAGTGCTTTTGATTGGTACAAATTATTCAAAGAGGGTCGCGAACGCGTTGATGATGAACCACGTCCAGGACGGCCATCAACATCAACTGATGATCAACACGTCAATAGAATCAAGGAATTGGTGCTTGAGAATCGACGATTAACAGTCAGAGACCTTACTGGCATCGTTGGAATATCGGAAAGATCAGTGAAAACAATTTTGAAAGATTATTTGGGCCTAAGAAAAGTGAAAGCACGATTTGTTCCAAAATCACTCAATTTTTTCGAAAAACAGCGTCGCGTTGACGTCTGTGAAACAATAATGCTTCCCGACTATCAAGACAAAATGAAAGGCATCATAACTGGAGATGAGACTTGGATTTACGCTTATGACCCGGAAACAGACGATCAATCAGCCGAATATCGTATCAAAGGTGAGTCGAAGCCCAAAAAACCACGTCAAAGCAAGTTAAAAATCAAGGTAATGTTGACAGTTTTCTTCGATTATCGAGGTGTGGTGCACTCCGAATTCCTTCCGACCGGCTCGGCCAAACTGTCAACAAAGAATACTATTTGAGTGTTATGCGTTGTTTGCGCAATGCTATTCGTAAAAAGAGGCCAGAATTATGGGCCGACAACTCTTGGTTTTTGCACCACGATAATGCACCGTCGCATACTGCATCAATTCTTCGTGAGTTTTTCGCCAAATTTTCAACCAATATCGTGCCGCAACCACCGTATTCGCCTGATTTAGCTCCGTGTGACTTCTGACTATTCAGCAAACTCAAACGACCGCTCCGGGGAAACCGTTTTGAGTCAATTGAAGACATTAAACGTTAATCGCTACGCGCATTGAAGGCTATTCCTGAAATTGACTTTAACAACTGTTTCCAGAATTGGAAGAAACGTTGGCATAAGTGTATTGGGGCCAGGGGGGATTACTTTGAGGGGGACGAAATAGATTTGGAAGAATAAATTAAGAATTTAAAAATTATGAACAAAGTCTTACTATTTTTTGCCCACAGTAGTATTAACCTTAATTGATTAATACTAAAATTTGCTTTATTTAGAGCAGTGTACATAAACAAAAATGGATATTTTCTTCCCGTATACCGCTCATTACATTACATCGTAATTTGCTATCTGAAAATAATTCAATTCCGTGATTTTACACGTTACAAAGCGTGGTATAGCAACGGGAGTTAACAGTTAGCAATACAATACAGTCACGCATTGAATCGTGTGTTAAAAGCAAATGCACGACGGACTACGTAATAATCGAATATAAAAATTTACAGTTAGCTATATTAATTTTTTCATTACGTAATGTTATTTAGGTTGATTATATCGAGAATACGTCAGTGAACAGGTGGGCATTAATATAAGAATATTCAATTGTTGCTTAAATAGAAGAAGAATCTGTTGTCTATGTTAATTTGTATCTTATTAACGTCGTTGTTCTTAAACAAAATTATATTTACATCTTTCCAAGTGTTTTAACTCACATTTGTACCTTATTTTGTTTCTATGTACTGATAAATGAAGTATCCACGACTTAATTACTTAATGTATTTTATTTATAACAAATTAATGTAAACAAAAAATGGAAATGTGCAATATTATTTATCTCTTTGATTTATTATCACTGAAATACTACCAGACGAGTTTGTTTATGAAGTTTAATGTTATCTTTCAGATTAACTTCATATTCTATGTTATAGTTCCTCGTTTTAATACCACGTTTTTCACTAATTGTAAGCAAAGTACATTTTTCAGTTCAGTTATTAATAGATACAGTTACTAAAAAAATCATACTTTACGGTTATTTATAAACAAGTCAAAGCAGTGCATCTCTAGTATGTGAAACTTATTGTAATAAATGTATTTCATAAATATTGTCACGAAACATAACGGTCAACAAGAAACATTGAAGAAAACGCCGCTGAGCACTAGGTATGGTTTCACTCACCAAGTACCCATTAACAATTGCAACGCAATCGTCCCTTCTCTGAATTAAATCTATAAAAGTTTTTTGATTATCGACGCTATTATAATAATAACAATAATAATAATATTAATAATAATAATAATAATACTGAGTTTAGACATACATATGTATGTGTGGCAGATATAATTAAAAAATGAAAGCTAATTCAGACTAAAGTTGATCAGAAAAGCAAACAGAAACAAAAATTACTAAAAATACATATATGGTTAAACATGCTAAGCAAACAAGTCAGCAAATTCATTGGCACTTTTACTCAAAATGTAGACCGGTGTTCTCCTGAGAATATTAATCCGCGCCCTTGGCATCACAATGGACACATTGCACCTAGAGTTCAAACAGGGCTCTAAAAAGCACAAACGATGCAGTAACGAAGGACGGTCAATACTGTTACCAAAGATGCCATGCAACATCCTACCACAGAGATCAGCCCTCCTGTCATGCAAAGAGGACATATTATGCTCAAGAAGCAACTCTCCCTGCGACACACGTCTTTGTGGCTAAGCACCACTAATCTTGAAAGTAAGGAATTTTAAGAACCTTCGATGAATGCGCTCCAACTTCAAGCACTCACAAGCATATATCGGAAACCAGGCCGGTGATGGTCTTCAGTTTGCTTACAACGTAAGGATAGTATAGGGATCTTAATACAGCAGGCTCACAGAGGTGCGGAATACAAACCCCAGCTAGACTCTAACGATAATTCTTATAAAAGAAAAAAGTACAGGTTTTAAATACAAACACTGGGAATATCGTACCCTGCATCAATCACATTCAGAACTCAATATTTCTAATTTCTACACCTGCTAATTGACTACAACTTTAAAGTTTTAACACGTATCTTCCATATTACACATGCTAGTATAGATTTGAACACATTTACTACAACTATAGGATTAATTTGTTTCAATATTTAGTAAAACCTCCTTTAGCTTGAATGACTACATGCTGCGATTGCAGACTTTTACGGTGTCTTGCAACTTTCTGTTTTCTTTACTGTCTTTTTGATATTTTCTTTTAAAACGCTCAAATTGGGATTTGAGGGCGAGTAAACAATAGAGTTAAGCGCAAATATTCTCGATTGGATCACAAATAATTTTCTGGACATACTTTCTTCATCTTGGCTTCGGGGCTCATTTTCAGTGCGACAATGAAAGCAATAACAACAGTTTAATCCATGTAATGTCCCATGCAAATAGACAAAACGTCGGCACCAGAAGTGCTAAGCATGCAATTTTGGCCTGGAAGACAAAATGAAGAAAATATGGACGATGACCACAGATTAACCTTCTGAACATATTTCGCATGGAGTCACACCTTGCATAAGCATGGAAGGATTTTCCCCTGCATCTAGTGAGGTAATACAGAGCACAAGAATAGTTCCTATTACTTTTTTGTATTGATACTGGTTCATTGTCTCTTGGACAAAGTGCAGAGGTTCCGTTCCAGCCCCAGTAATGCACAACCATACCACTACAACGGAAGATGTGTTTAACACTTTGCGCTACACATCTTATTTTTATTTACTGAGTGACCGACACGACTAGTAGTTGCACAACTCTGACTTATCAAACATCTCCTGGCAGGTTTCCTTTTTTTTGCAACTTATAAATTCTTTTTCGTCTACTCTGTTTTGAACTTTTAAAGCGTGGCAAGTTTCATATGCTTTATTTTTGTTTTTGTTTCTTTTTAGCTGCTTCAGTTCTTTTGAGGTTTTACCAAATTTTGCTCGCCGCAAGGAAATTTGGTATAATGCCACTGTTTTCTTGTCTATTCAATTTCATTTTTAATAAATAATGTTCACTCATTCTTGAGATCAAATTCTTTTGCTTATGACATAGTTTAAAAAATATTATGTGACTGTACAACATCAGTAGCTTCCTTGCTTCTAAGCTCTGATATTTTAAGAACAATAAAATTTCATTAACAAAAGGGCTTCAGAAAAAGGATCGAGTGTTGTCAGAAGTGAGTTAGTTGAAAAAAAATATTCGTAATATGTCATAGCTTCAATCTTCAAGCTATTATTTAGGAATATCTTCGCATTTATTTGTATAATATTGACATAAACTTTATTCTGTTTTCAAAAATTTGAACTTAATAAAATAGATAGTAGAGATAGAGCGTTTTTTTTTGTAGATAACACTGTATAATTCTAACGATCGGGGAACAAATTTTGTCTTTGTCTGTACGTTGTTCTGGGAATTATAACTCACTAAACTCTGTTCCACGTATTTTCATGATTTTTCGGATTTCGAAGGTCAAAAAATATATATCTATCTTATCTGGTTGAATCTAACACCTGAAATAGCGTGAATGTTTGCCAACATATTTTTGTATTTCGTAAAACCCTTGTTTACTTTTGTGTTTTTTTGTTGTTGTGTATATACGTGCATATGGAGCGTATAGGATTAGGTACAATTTTTTTCAGATACGTATTCGCATTGAAATATAACACTGTTTTTGTATATTTAATGCAGGGTTAAAACGAACGGAGGAGATATTTTAATAAAAGCATTTCTCACAAAATAAATCCCCTCCTCTAGTTACACGGCCTTACTAAAAATAATTTTGTTAAAATCCAAGGTCTATGCGGCTTCTGCGATATTTCTTTCGTGAAATAAATATAACTTGGAAAAAATTTATTTAAAAATAATCTAGGCTACTGTCTATTATTGCTCCTTTTCTTTCAAATAATATATAGTAATTAACATCTTTCCAGGAAACAATTAAAACATATTTAATATAATGTGCCATACAGTAGAACTTCGATGATCAGAATCAATAAAATCCCAGGCGATTCGGAATAATAAAAAATTCAGACTACTGGGTCGGATTTATTTTAATTATTTAACATGTTTAACTGAAATATCAGTTGACAAAACAGCAACAAACTACTTTTTAAAAACTAAAACAATGCTTAGGAACGCAAATGTGGAAAAAAGTTCTCTAAGAAGCTACAAATTTGTTTCATAAAAATACTGTACAAGTATGTATTTGCAATAGGAACCTTATTGAAGGGTTTAAGAAAAGTAATTTGAAATTTTCGCTTGCTCTTCCTTCTTGGACCTTATTAGTACAGCTTCTTCTCTTTAAGAGAATATATTCCTTTGGGTGACATAGTGATGTCATCCAAAGGAATATTATGTTCTTTCCACTCACTATATGGTTTTGTTTATATTTTTAATTGCATCTTGAGGGTTCACTATTACGGATTGTCGATTATTGTTTTCTTTCCTCTTTATCTTCACGTATCTTAAACGTGTTTTCAAATGCCAATAAAGATTAGTCGTTTCCAATCCAAACGCTTATTATTTTGTTTGTGTTTTTTTGCTGTTGTTGGGAAGTTTCTCATAAGTCACACATATTCTATTATACAGAGTGTTTCAAAAAGAATATACGTATTACAAAGTATTATTTTGCCCAAACTATCGATCGCTGCGCCTCGGCTCGGCTATTGGAGAAACGAATATATAGTCTAGTTTATTTAATAGCCGCTAGATGTCAGTTGTCTTTTGTTTTTCTTAGTAACCGTCATATGTTTAAAATGGCTACTCGGCAGCAGACATCATTTTGTGTTCTCGAGTTTGCGACATGCAATTCCGTGATTACAGTGCAAAGATGTTTCAGATTGAGCTACCAAATAGATCCTCCGAATGGGTCGAACATTCGCAGATGGTATCAACAGTTTGTAGGTACAGGATGTGTATGCAAAGGAAAGAGTCCTGGCCACCCTCGTGTTTCTGAAGAAAATGTTGCACGAATTCAAACTGCTTTCCAACGTAATCCTTCAAAATCAACTCGTCGTGCCAGTCGGGAGTTACAACTGCCTACAACAACAATTTGGCGTGTTTTGAGTCGTCAGTTGGTTATAAAGCCGTACAAGTTACAGTTGTTACAAGCTCTGCGTCCTGATGCCAAACGGAAACGTGTGGCATTTTGTAACGAAATTCATGATGCTATTGACAATGATAACACTTTCGCACAACGCATCGTGTTCAGTGATGAAGCGACTTGCCATGTTATTAGTCTGGTAAACGAACGCAATGCTCGAATTTGGGATCTATAGAACCCACATGCAGCCATTGAACGTGTACGAGATTCGCCTAAAATCAATTTATTTTATGCGATATACCGATCATCTGTTTATGGCCATTCTTCTTTGATAGAAACACGGTTAACGGTCAGCAGTATCTCGCTATGTTACAAAACTGATTGTTTCCGAGGCTGCACGAAGACAACTTCATTTTTTAACAAGTGCGTGAATATATGAATGAAACTCTATCGAACCGGTGGATTGATCGTCAAAGAGGTAGCGACTTAACATGTCTCAACTGGGCTCCACGGTCACCGGATTTGATACCCTGTGGGGTTTCGTTAAAGACAACGTTTATGTACCACCACTCCCACAGAACCTGGAAGAGTTGAACAACTGGATCCGTACTGCCATAACATCAGTGACGAAGGACATGCTTGCCCGAGTATGGGAGGAATTTGAATATCGATGTGATATTGTTCGTGTCGCTGATAAAGGACGTATTGAACATCTGTAATCTGAACTTGGGAGGTTCGTAAATATGTCTGTAAAGTTTCATATTCGTATGTCTTAAAGTTTAATAAGTATATGCATTCGAAATACGTACATTCTTTTTGAAACACATTGTATACGTACATATATACATATATACATATTTCTCATAGCCCCTGTTTATGGTGGTTTTTACTAACATTTCTGAATATTATTTGGATTAATTTATTACAGTTTTAGTATAATTACAAGACAGGTATACAGGTAAATAAAATATTCCTGTCTTGTAATTATACTAAAACAGGTAACACCAAACAAACAATAATTTGCCATATATTAATGTAAAAAAAAGAGATCATAGTAACCTTCATAGAACCGAACATTAACAAGAACAATAAAAATATCTAATAAAATCGGAATAGTCGAGCAAGACTTTCGATCTCCTTTTAAATTCATCCGTCTTGCTCATTTTGGCTTAGATTACGTATAAGTATGTAAAAATAAACTAATAAAATGCAATCTAAGGACCATTGCCAAGGACACAAACATTTTATTTCTGACATTGGCAAGTGTTATAACGACATCGGCTACATTGTTTGAAAAATTGCACTACAAAACGCCGTTCAAACTCTCTCCTATTACTTTGTTCTACAAATGACATTATTTACAGCTTATCGTTTTGTAAACATATCTTTACGTGTATATATTGCACTGCATATGTGTGTGTGTTACATGTTTATACATATATGAGTGTGCGCTTATACCTGGTAAATACCTTTTTGTTTGTATACTGCTGCCGATATGTATATTTTGGGAGATTCAATAAAAATTGTCAATAATCATCAACAATGTAGATAAAATACGTATTTGTGGAAAATATGTTGAAATGGATGACTCGTGGATGATCTTGACATATACACTTGTGAAATAGAATTATCTGTAATTATAATTTTTGCAATATTTTAATAAAGTTATTTAAATCTTATTTTGTTACATACATTCTATATCTTCTGACGTCAACTTAGTTTTAAAATAATAAAATCTACTAACAAACATAATTGAAATTATGCAACTTGCTAGCTAACACCTACAATTTGATAAAACGTTTGACACAATTATGTAATAATATAGTTACATTACTTACCACCAAGACGCCTTCTATCTGATTTTCTTCCACTATAATGAGACTTATTTATTCCTATTCAGACAAAGGATTAGCTTACGTTTGGTATAATGAAATCACATATACAGTAAGGTCATGTATGAAATAAAATTCATAAAAAAATACTCGCGCACATATAGTAATTTTATGCAATTGGCATATTTTAGTAGTAGACGCTACTTTGAATTGAATAAATGACTCTTTGATAGTCCTCCGTTCGATTTTCTGTTTTGTTGTGGAGATTTATCGATGTACTATTGAATAAACAAGTGTCTTCAAGCAGCGTTTAAAGATTTTGAAGGTATGTAGTGCAGTAGAAAATCAGGTAAAGTCTTAATAAATATATACGAGGCGTGTTTTTTTTAAGTAAGGGCCGTTTGAAAATAAAAATCAAACAAATGAAAATTTTCAAAAACCAAATTTATTTTCAGATTCTACATACATTTCTCTGTTTTTCAACATGGATGCCAAGTTTGTTTAAACATTTATCAAACCTTACAACTAACTTTTGAATACTCTCTTCATGTAAACTTGTCGCCTGCTCCAATGACCAAGAGGTCACGACCGTTTTCATGTCTTCGTCGTCGTTGCAGTGGTTGCCACCGAGATGATGTTTGAGATGGCGGAAAAGATGGCAATCGCTCGGCGTAAGGTCGGTTCTGTAGAGAGGGTGGTCCAAAACTTCCCAGCCAAAAGAGTCCAATAAAGCTCGGATTTAAGCTGCGGTACGAGGCCTTGCATTGCCATGGAGTAGCTATATTCCCTCTGTAGGCATGCAGCGTCTTTTATTTTGAATCGCTCTGCATATTTTCACAGGGTTTAGCCGTAGGCAACCGCATTTATGATGATTCCATGTTGCATGAAGTCGACCAACAAAACACCATGCCTATCCCAAAACACGAACACCATGATCTTTCGTTTTTCCGGAAAAACCGGTCACGTTGCAACCGCGCCTTTAGAGAGTTGTAGAACGGTCAATTCTGAATGGCACACAACTATTTGTTTGCCAAAAGTTTTTGAAGAAATAAGGAAAACCAACCGAAAACGACAGATCATTCTCCACTATGACAATGCAAGCTCTCACTGGTCGGTTCAAACAATTGAATATTTGACCGGGCAAAATGAGTGAGAGTTGGTGAGCTATTCGCTGTACAGCCCTGATCTAGCACCCTGTAATTTCTTTTTGTTCCCACACGTGAAGAATAAATTTCTGGGTCAACGGTTTTCTACCCCGGAAGAGGCAGTTGAGGCATTCAAAACTCATAGTGGCAGCAATCCTCGGATTGGTTTAAACGAATGCAAAACTGCATTGATTTTCAAGGAGAATATTTTGAAAAGCAATAAAACTATTTTCGATAATAATTTTTTTTGTTATTCCCAAAATATAAACGGCTACCCTCGTACGGCCAAAAATAAGGCAAAAAGGCCCCATATCAATCGTTTACGAGATAACAGCGATTTTACTTATTATCAATTGAGTACAAAAATATTTCTAGTAACATCCTAATTAAGCATTTCACGAAAAGAATTGATCCAATTTTTAACAGTGAAAATGCGAATATTTTCCTGTATTAAACGAGGTTTAAAACTAAATTTGCTTTCGTAGTTTTTATTAAGGAGTATATATACATACATATAATTTATTTTAGTATGTGTTTGACTAGTTTTGTATGTTCGTTCCAGAGATGAAATCTGATAGAGCTATTAATTAATCATCTGTTTTTCTACATATACAAAGATATATTGAAAAATGTCTGGAACGAAACAGAAAAAGAAACAACTTTTTGGGGAAAATCGTATATTCGATAAGAATTTTCTTCCGAGCAGTTATTTCTGCACGTTTAAGAACAAGAAGAATTTCAACGGAGCCAAATTTGATAAATACAGTGTATATGAAATGATGATATTCAATTAACTGAAATCGTCATTCGTGCAGTTTCGCCATAACAAATATTGACTTGTGCCACAAGGCAAGTACTGGTTGTACAAAACTTTTTTTCTTTACGAAATGGTGCCTTTTAACTTCGATTTCTTCCTTAAACCATGCTAGAAACGGCGTATAATACTCGCCTGTTATGATCCTCCGATGTTGCAAATAATAAGCAAGAAAAATTTATTTCTCAGAATTTCTAAAGAACGGCAGCCATCACTTTCTCCGTAGACGTATTCGTCTTCTTTGAAGTTGACTCACTAAGCTCTGTCTACTGCTTTGACTATTCTTTAGCCTAAAGAATATAGTAATGTATCGACATTTGTACAACGTTGCAAACTATCGTTTTTATTCCGCTTATCTAGTCATCGTTTCAAAATAGTCATCTTCAATCTCTTTTATTGAATTGCCAGCAGACGTCGTACCCATCTAGCAGTAAACTTTCTCATGTCCAGATGTTGATGTAAAATGCAATGTGCGTGATAGTATCAAACGCCTTCTTTCTCTGGTATCTCTCAACTTTATTCAGCGATCATTCATCACGCTATCATGAAATTTTTTAATTGTTTCTTCATCGGTAGTTGTTACAATTACAGAATGGACTGTATTCACTTTGTCTGGTTTTCTCCTTTCGTTAATACAAGCTACATATATCTAATTACATGTATTGCAGAAGTAAATATACGCAAGTGTTGTACGTAAATAACACTGACCACATTCAACATACATTCTTTCTGGTAAGTATAAATAAATATTTACAGAAACTCTAACCGTAGTTATTTCTGCTCTACTACAATGTGGTGTCACCTCTATACTAGTTCTTATTCATTTAAATTTAATGAGTATGTGTGCAATTGTGAACTCCTTCTAATTTTGTTTTCTTTGCTTAATATTTATCCTTAGTATTCTCTAGTTCGTTCTAGAAATATTGCTATCTATCTGCGTACGAGGTGTGGCAATTAAATAAAGAGATTGGCGTGAGAAATGTTATTTATTGCATGTAAACTTATATTTAATTTTATCTCCTTCATCGTACTCTCCTCCCCTATTTATAAACCTCTGTATACATGTCTTCTATTGTTCAAAACAATGCTGTAGTTCATCAGTTATCAACCTCTTCAATAACTCTGCCGTTTTTTACATATTCAACAGACTGAAAATGTGTTCCCTTAAATGCACTCTTCACTTTTAGGAACAGGTAGAAGTCACATGGTATGATATCTAGTGAATACGGAGGATGATCAAGCACAGCAATGCGCTTGTCCGCTAAAAACTGCTCCACATATTGGCATCGTGAGCTGAGTCGTTGTCCTCGTGCAGAATCCACGAATTATTCTTCCACAAATCCGGTCTTTTCTTTCTTACTTTTTCCTTCAGCTTGATTAGGACTTCTTTGTAGTATTTATGAATAACGGTTTAACCCACAGGCACATAGTCAGTCATGATAACACCCTTGATATCAAAAGAAACGTTCATAATCTTCGACCTCTTCCCGACTTTCAGAAAACTGTTTGTGCCACTCAAAAACTCACGCGCGCGGTATAACATAATCACCAAATACCTCCTTGGATATTTGTAAACATTTTGTTGGCGGGGAATTTCAGGTTAATTCGCTGCTCGATTTTTATGTCAACCATTACCACGGTACTACTAAGTAACAGTGTCTTCTACAATTAAAGCTCGAAAGTAAACTAAAGCAGACAGAGAGATGAAACTACAGCTACTACGCGATGGAAGGAGCGCTGTCTCATTATTTAATTGCCATACCTCGTATATCATGTCATAAAACTGAAGTTGAAGACTTAAATCTAGATCTAGTCTGGTCCTCATACAGCCATTCTTAAAAGTAACGGATCGATCTTTGACAAAAGGATTTAATTGATTATGACTCGTACTTTATATATAAGGTCTAGTAAAAAGAATTATTTTTGCATTAAATTGAAGGTTTTATTTAGCATAGTTAGAATGATCCGACTTAGGTCAAATATGCACCGTTTTGTTCGATAACTTGTTGCCATTTTGAAGGAAATTTCATAATGCCTCTCTCATAGAAACCCTCGTCCCTATTGGCAAAAAACCGGGACAGTCGATTTTCACAAGTTTCTCTTGAGGCGAACTTTTCACCAGCAAAATCATCAGCCATAGACAGGAACAGGTAGTAATCACTTGGTGCTAGGTCCGGACTATAAGGTGGATGCATAAGAACCTCCCAACCAAACTCCCGGAGCTTCTGGCGAGTCACTATCGATGTGTGTGGCCTGGCGTTGTCCTGATGGAACACAATTCCTCTCCTATTGGCCAAAGCTGGCCGCTTCTGGGCGATTGCTTCCTTCAGACGGTCCAATTGTTGACAGTACAGGTCCGAATTAAGAGTTTGGCCGTAGGGAAGCAGCTCATAGTAGATAATTCCTTGCCAATCCCACCAAACACAAAGCAAAACCTTCCTGACCGTCAAGCCTGGGTTGGCCACCGTTTGCGCCGGCTTACTACGATTCGACCACGACCGTTTTCGCTTGACGTTGTCGTAAGTGATCCACTTTTCATCACCAGTAACCATCCGCTTCAGAAACGGATCGATTTTGTTGCGATTCAGCAGCGATTCGCAGATGTAAATTCGGTCCATGAGGTTCTTTTGCGTTAACTCGTGTGGCACCCACACACCAAGCTTCTTTTTGTATCCAACCTTATTTAAATGGTTCCAAACGATTTTTTGTGCAATGTTTAGCTCCTGGGCAATCGAAACAGTGCTTACATGACGGTCGGACTCGACGATTTCCATTATTTTATCGATATTTTCGACAATTGGCCTTCCAGAGCGTGGTGCATCTTTGACATCAAGATTACCGGAACGGAATCGACGAAAGCAAAATTGCGCATGATTGACTGTTACAGTATCAGGACCATAAACACTATTCACATTTTTAGTCGCCTGGCTTGCGTTTTCGCCTTTATCGAAGAAAAACTGTAAAATATGGCGTATTTTAACTTTGCTGGTGTCCATCTTTGACGCGCGCTCAAACAATATTAAGTCAAGTAATCACAAAACTGTCTGAGAAGTTCGTTTAGTACGAAATCTTATCTTTCGAACGCCATCTAGCGGAACGCGATCGCACTTATACAACGCGAGATACAGATTACTAGAGCCATCTATTGGAAAAATAATGGATTTCTTTTTACTAGACCTTATATAATACAATATAATAAAGAAACAAGTTAAATTAAAATACAAAATAACTGAAAGCTATGGCAAAAAGACATAGAACATGTTAGCTGCAAGCTTAGTTACTTAATTATTTAAAATTTTTAAACAATTACCGCATTTGAATAATGAAGCGTTTGTATTCAAATTAGTCGAAGGACATCGATTTTTAAATGCTGTAATTTTTACAACGCCAAATGTCACATGCGCAACTCATGTTATATACATAAGGTGAGAGTAAAGTAGTTTTTACAAAAAAAAATGTCTTCATACAACTACATATTTTTCTTGATGGAATATCCAAGTAAATTATGCCCGATAACAATTCTAAAATATGTACGTATTATACAAAATGGTCATAAAAATTGAGATTAATTACATTGCAGAAAAATACGTAACATAGAAAACCTTGTGTTTATGCACACTAATATACAACAAACAACGATAAATGTTATAGTGGGCATTCTTACAATTTGCAATTCTAGTAACAAAAGCTTTCGCATACGTCGCTATATTTGGAAACAGATCAAGTTAGTAACATATACATACCTAACATAAGTGAGACAATTACAATGGCAAAACGGTACGTGTCATTGTATGACACCAGGCGGTTGATGTTTGCTGAAAAACAACACGAGACACGCGATGATGGAGCATCCTGGCTGACTGTACAGAATTCTATATATGACCTTAACCTTGACAAAGTCTAACAAATAAAATTATTAGAAGAATTACGGCTAAATCATACATTAAAAATAAATCAAGGTTAAACATATGCGCACGTTTTGTATACTGTACTTCAAAAGTTTAGAGAAACATTTATGTATGGATACTAATGTGCATTAAAGCTTCTACCATATCCAAAACAACTAATACGTTTTTTTTTCATTACGAGTTAAGATTTCAAACAAGCACTTAAGTGTACGAAATTATTAGAACTAATATGTATCTATTTCATTAGATACATATTAAGACTTTTAAAAATACAAATCGTACTAACTCTACTAGTAAAGCGATTTCGTGTAAACGTTATTAGAATAAAATCTTGTTTTTTTAAGTATAGAAGGCTTTAATTCTCAGAATTTCGATTTTAATAAATTCAAATAATAACTGAATTTGCAATAGGGATATAACAATTTTGTCTTCTAATACGGACGCGCTCTTTAACATTTTTCATGATTCGTCAACGTCAAAATGTCAGCCAAAGTTGACACTTTTAGTTCATGAACGAGCAACGTTTGGAAATTATTAAAAATTCTGATTTGGTGGACGCAATTTTAAAAGCGCTTACTCCAATTTTCGGACGTAATAATCATCTCACCAGACAGGCTGTGTATGCTATAGTGGATAAATTTGAGTCAAAGTATTCACTAATGGATGTTCCTGTACTATTGAGATAACGCACCGGTCGAAATACCGAAAATACCGCTGCCGTAAGCGCTTCTGTTCAAAATGAGCCAAATCAGTCGAATCCACGCCGTTCACAACAATTGAGAATCTTTCAAACTACATTGCGGCGAATTCTCCGTAAAGATCTTGGTTTACACTCTTACAAGATCAAACTAACTCAAGAACTGAAGCCTCCTGATCATTCGAAGCGCCGAAGCTTCCCCGACTGAACTCTGTTAAAGTTTGAAAAAAATCCTGAATTTCGTTGAAAAATCATTTTAAGCGATGAAGCTTATTTTGGCTTAAAAACTTTGTCAATAAGCAAAATATGCATTATTGGATAGTAACAAACCTACATGTGCTTCAAGACACTCCATTACAACCACAAAAGTGACCGCCTGGTGTGCATTTCATGCCGGAGGTATGACTGAACCATATTTTGTCGTCGATGAAAATGATCGCCATGTTACGGTCAATGAAGTTTGCTATCGCGCCATGTTGGGAGACTATTTTTGGCTAGAATTGAAAGGACCTGACATCAGTGACATGTAGTTTCAACAAGATGGTGAGACATGCTACACAGGTGGTCGAACAATTGTTTTATTGAAGGGGAAGTTCGATAACCGTGCAATCTCGAGAAATGAGTGGCCACCTCACTCATGAGATTTAACACTGTTGGATATCTTTTTATCGAGTTATGTTAAATCGTTGGTTTATGCCAACAAGTCAAGACAGATAGAGGAGTTTAGGGATAACATCGAACGCGAAATTGCCAACGTTCCGACCGATATGTGTGGACGAGTGACGGAAAATTGACTTCAAAGAATCGATTGTTGCAAACATGGTCGCGGTGGTCACATGAACGAGATTAAACTCCATAGTTAAATGTAACATGTGTACTGCACTTGGAATAAATTTAAGCACAATATCTCAACTATTCTGTTTTATTTAAATACAAAATTATTATATCCTTATTTTGAAAAACCCGATATTAAGTAGACTTCTAATTTGACGTTGACTTTATTGATGGAAACTCCAATTCATTGCTGGCAATACTAACATGACATTTATTCCCTTCATTTTCCTAAATTTTTAAAATTTTTAAAATTAATTTTGTCTCATTGACATTAAATATTCAAATATTACACCAAAAAATTTCTGATTCCATTAATGTTTGAGTAACAATATGCTAGTATTCCTAAAAACAAATTGTAAAAAATAACTATTCTAAAATGTTCTTTTTAAAATTACAGATACTTTTTTGTTATTCTTAACAATTATTCTTAGCAATCTGCCCCTATTAAAAAACACCTTGTACAATGCAATGACGTATGTTTTGTATACAGGGCCATTCTTGTAACGCGTAACAAAGTAATGTATCTGTAACAATTGAGGTTAGCTTGATAATTCTTTTACATCCACTTAATATTATTTTCTGCATGAAATGGGTTTAACCGGAAGTATACGCAACTCTCTTTTTCTAAATGAAACAACATTTTTTTTATTACAATTCTAAAATATTCTTCTTAAAATTACAGACTGTTTTAAGCAATCGGTATAATCTCCTATATTAAAAATGATCTTATGCACAACAAGTATATACAAACTGTAGCTAAAAAATAACCAGATTGGTTGTTTTACCGATCCCCCCATAGCGATATTCGCAATTGTTTATTATAACCTCTGGAGTCTGTCATAAAAATTGCAGGAGAGGGGACTATTCAGTTAAGTCGCAGAGACTCATTGAAGTAGGTCGTATTTCTTCTCCCTGTCGGAATCGTGATAAAAAGGAGCAATGTGTTAACATCAAGTTCTGTGTTAAACTCATCAAAATCGCCGTAGAAACTAACAAATTATTATGGGAGGCTTATGATTAATGTTTGTTTCACACTCAAGCGCTCCAGTGGTTTAGAAAGTTCAAAGAAGGGAGAAGAGTTGATAATGACGAGCATCCAGGTCAACTGGTGATGCAAAAATCGGACGCAAACGCGCCGTCTTCAGACTGTTGCTGAATGGGTCGATATTGACAAAGAGACTCTCCGTCAAATTCTTCATGAAAAATTTGAGATGAACAAAATGTGCGCCGAAGCTGCTAACATCAAAGTAGAAGGAGAATAGAGTGAGCATTTGTGCTAACATCAAAAGCAACTCAAACTTTTTATAGAACATAATCACCTGTCATGAGTCGTGATTTTTCCAATATGCTCCTGAAACAAAACGACAGTCGAACCATTGAAGGGCTCCAGTTCACCAAGACACAAAAAATGCACGATGGAGTAAATCCAAATTCAAGGCACTACTTGTTCTTTTTTCGACATCATGAGCATTATTCTTGTCAATCGGTATACTCTCCTATATGGATAGACCATTAAGTAATTTCACTACAAGGAAGTTTTGAAGATTTCCTGAACGAGTTAAAAAAAAAGATCCGAGATGCGAGGAAACAATTCGTGAATCCTTCATTAACACACCGCGCCGTCATACAACACATTATCCGTTAGAACGTTTCTGGCTAAACACAACGTCACAGTGATGGACCATCTACCGCACTCAGCCGATTTAGCCCCCTGCGACTTCTTTCTATTTCCAAAGATCAAGTCTGCACTAAAGAGAACGGGGTTTCAGTTAGTAGATGCCGTTAATATACATATGTGCGACGAAGATCATGCAAGGACTACCAGTCATGAACTTGCAGGGCTGTTTCAAACAGTGGAAAATTGGAATGGAGCCAGTTCAGTTATTTCATAACCATACCTCGTATGTTACTTATACAGAGCCATTATTATATCGAAAAATAAGCTGCATAAAAATTGAAGATAGCTTGATAGTTCTTTCGAATTTCTTTTTATATTACTTTTTGGTTAAAATGACAAAAAATGTGTACACAACTTTCTTGTTTCAAATGAAACAATATTTTTTTAATTTCTATTGGAAAGAACATTTTTTTCAGGAAATCATCACTACCATATACTACATCGTACATAGGTTTCATAGCAAGAGAAGTGTTTTAAAATCATTTTGACTAACAAAAACATTAAAAGCATATAATTATGCGCTTCTACAATGTGAAATTGAAAAATTCTATTTATATATTATATACTATATAAATACATACATTGCAGAATTTTTTGAAAATCTGCTGTTCTCTGGTGAGATACAACTCACGATCTTATGCTTATCTCTATCTAAACCACTCGATCACAGAGAACGATGATCTTCGAATCTAGTAACGCCATAAGTTGTATTATGGAAATAGATATTAAATGGAACTCACGCTGGGTTTTAATATCTATTTCCGTAATGAAATTTATGGCATGTTAGTAGATTTAAATATCACCCTTCTCCGTGATCGAGTGGTTTAGACACATGTCCGGTAAGTATGGGATCGTTAGTTTGAATCTCACCAGAGAGCAGTAAATTTTTTCAGAATGGACACCTTTTTCTTGCAGATATGTTTTCTTAATAATATTTGCAATATACTACATGAGTAGGTTTCGTACAAAAGAAATGTATAGGGCTTATTAACAAATCTTACTAATAGAACATTACTGCTTTATCGCAACTTCAATATGCCTCCACGATATATTCAGAAAAACATTTTCAAACTTCGAAAAACATCAAAATTCTTTACTTGCTTCAGTTTCATCCGACAGTACGTAAGGTCTACCACATAAACACCCTCAGCGCATTCTTTATTAGTAACCGCGTCCTATCTGATTAGTAAGATCATATATTAAGTGATATACTTTCGGCAAAATGGCAAACGGCAAAAATATAATATTCCCATAAAAACACTTAGTGTTTGAGTGTTTAACTGTCTGTTTGGTCATCATGTAAAGTGTTTCGCGAATTATTATGTGTAGCTTTAATCTGTGTCCATGTGCGACATTGTACTTAATTGCTTGCTGATGATAGCTTTTGTCGAAAATAGTATCCAAATTAGTATCCAAAATACACAGCTTTTCGCGATTTATTGCATGTGATTTTGCTATTTGTCCATGTGTGACACTATTTAATTGCTGATGATAATATATTTTATAAATATTAATGTGATTTTAAAGTTTTTTTAACAATACAGTTATTCGATGTTCTGTAAACGAGGTCGCCTGTCGTTTTACATTCTGCTACAGTATGTTAAACCTGTTTGGTAAATTCGATGATCAGAAGCTCTTTATTCTTCTAAGTTCTGTCCTTAGATTCATGGCATGGTTTGCCAATTTGTTTGATTAAATTTCCACTCGTTGAGATACTAAACTTTCTTTACCATTTCAGATATTACAGGCACTTTTATATCGTTTATAGAAAATTTTGTTTTGAAATAATTGCGTAAATAACAGTGACATTGATTGGTCTACAAATCAGAAACAATGTGATCAATCATTAATAATCAAATCGTATTAGCTTAGCTTTAATCCAGGTTTTCTTTTATAGAGGATATGTTTCTGCCAAGTCAACCTGCCATCGATATACTAGGTATTTAGTATGAGCAAAGTGAGTTAGTTCAGGTTCATTTAGATTAATGTGGGCAGTTTACTCGTTTCAATGACAAGGTGATATGTACAGACTTACACTATTGCTGGCCTATAAACCTATATTGTCAACTAGATTTGTATTTTTTGTTTATTTTCGTCTGCAATTTTCCTGATGATTCTTCAAAGTTAATGTGCGATGGTAACAGCACCATATCATCGTATGTCGATTGTCATACATAATAATATAATTATATACAAATATAATATTGGACTTCTTTCATATTGTCACTTGAGTTATGTTAAACCAAAATTTAATAAGAAAATTAGATATACGTGTAATATGAAGAAATCAATATAATAACTTTAAATATCTATTAGTTCTATCTCCAAATACATGAAACAATTACGTACTCAAATCTTCGCATACATCTAAAATAACAATTGCTTGTTTATTGTTTGTCTAGACTCGTCAAAACAAACTATTTTTGACGTTTAAATATGTACTTAGAACCAGTAATAAACCGATAAAGCCAGAAATCAACATGTTATTTTTACATACACAAATGCATTTATTATTTATAATAGATAATTATTATTTAGTTAAAAACATTATTAATTGATGTTTCAGTTAATTAATTTGAAATTATTTTTGCTGAAAAAGACGTGGAAAAATTTGCATTTTAAACAATGAATTTGAAAATCTTCGCCGGTAAATGTATAAGGTTTTCAATGATTTTTAATAGAAGAAACACAAAGTTCCTAAATTAAGCAAACCTAATAGAAGTTGTGAGTCTTAATTCTTTCAATATATTAGCATCAATACAAAGCGAAAACATTAAAAGCTATGTATATGTTAAACACTATATCCAATAAATGTGCGACTCGGCTCCTGCATATGGTGGTTCTTTTTTCAAAATTTCCTGCTGACTGATAGGTTAGTGGTAAGTTACTGATTTATCACGGCTGTCCGATTTCCCTTTCTCGTTTAAGCGAATGCTGACAGGCAAAGATCTTAACTAGCACTACGAGCACGCATCTAATAATAACTCATTGTCTGCCAAAAACCTCTGTAATTGACGCTTAGCTGTTGAGGAATATGAAAGCATGAATTATTATGATTATGATTATTATTATTATTATTGTTATGTTCAGATCAGTTTCATCTATAACCTCAGGAATTTTTCAAGTCACTAATTGTCTGGAAATTATTTGAGTACACTTTATCCTTCAGAAAGATTCAAAGTAGAAAGCTAATCATGGTAAATTGTACTATCTTGCTTGGCAACCAAGGTCATCGTTTCGAGAAATTAGAAGTTTTTCGTTTAAAAAATTTAACGTTTCTCTCGCAGTGTAACAAATAGCGCCATCTTGCTGGAAAAATATATTGTTATAGATAACGTTCACTTATGTATAATTTTTAAAGCAAAACTGAACATAAAATGTAACGGTTTACAAAGATTTGAAAACTGCGCTCATATCTTTGTAAACTGTTACATTTTATATTCAGTTTTGCTTTAAAAATTATATATAAGTGAATAAAAAGGATATGCTCATTACCTGCAACGAAAGTGTTTCTTTTTCCTCAGTTGTCAGAAAACTTCTATTTCAGAGATAGAAGAAATATTAACAAATTATGTTATTTTTAAGAACGTAAAGTGCCTTGGAATTTTTCAGCATTATCTGCTTCCAAATAAGCAATAATGAATGTGGTAAAGCTTTCCTCAACATGTACTTTAACGTATAACTTAACTTACGTATACAAAAGGTACTAGGAAAGTTTTGCAATACAACTTTGTTTATTTAATTTTTTCAAAGTAATTTCCTTTACATTCAACACACCTTTCCATCCTCCGAAACCAATCTTTGAACCAGTTCTGCCAAGTTTCAACAAGGAGTAAAGCACATTCGTTGTTCCAAACCCGCGGAAGGACCAGATCACTGAAAAACCGCCTCCCTTTCAGCTTCATTTTCACATGCGGGAATAGTGCAAAGTCGCAGGGAGCAAGATCTGGACTGTAGGGAGGGCGCTCGAGAAGTTTCAATCCTGTCATGGTCAAATATTCGATGCAGGCTTTGGCGCGGTGAGCTGAAGAATTATCGTGATGGAAGAACCAGGTGTCCATTCTTGATTTTGGCCACAGGTTATTCATAGATCCAATGACTTTAGGCAGGCACTATTCAGTATATCACTTAGCTGTGACTGTCTTCTGTGTGTCCAAAACGACGTGTTCCACAATTCCACTCGATTTGAAAAATACAGCTATCACTTTCTTCTTTACAAATCGGGATTTCCTGACAACTACGGGTGTGTCCTTATCTTAACTTTTTTAGCTTCTCACGGCACCAAGTCACACGTCGTGTCATCTACTCTTCAGTCAGTCGATGCGGCACCCAGAGAGAACAAAGTTTCTTCACGTGCAAATGATCATGCAGAATCGAACGAATTGCTGGTGCATTAGGCCTGAAGTACCCTCTATCTGTTGGTAGGTCACTCACCTGTCCTCGCCAAGCATTTTCCTCACAGTAGTAACGTTTTCCTCCGTAACTGACGTTCGTGGCCTTCCCGGCTTCTCAGTATCCTCCACAGTTAAATTTCCGCTTTGGAATTCTCTATACCATCTGAATATCGTTGTGTGATGTGGACAAACATCACCTAGAGCGAGAGTCATTTCTTCGAAGCACTGGTCTATGTTTAAACCACGCACGAAGTTATAACGCAAAACTGCCCTTATCTCATTTCGTGACCACGAAGCCATCGCAAGCACTTTACACTCTCACTGCTAATGAATAACTGAACTCATCGACATGGCGCGGCGGCTACTATGCACTTATGAACATGTCTCAACATGCATCAACAAGCAGCTTCCTATAATTAATTGTTGCATCATATTGCAAAACTTTCCGAGTACCCTTTGTAATATTATTATCGATTGTGGAATTGTAAAACTTGATCAGAACAAAAGAACAATTTATAATATAATAATAATACATGCTTTCACATCTCCCAACAGCTTAACACCAAATACAGGGTCTTTAGTAGACCACGGGTTATTACGCTCGTTCTGTGATGCGACTTGAAATGTTTGTCTATCAGCATTCGCTTAAATGAGAAAGGGAAACCACGAAAAACTTTCCCAGACAGTGGGCCAGCCCTGGAGTCTGGATACCATCGGCGTGGTAAGCCAATATTTTACCACTGAGCTATCAGTCTTTTATGAAATGCCGACTATGTGCGCTTATAAGAAATAATTATTCATAAGATTTTTATAAAAATATTTCTATAATTAGCGATATTAAAATCAGTTGACAAAAGTCATCCAGCTATCGCATTTAACACTCACCGAGAAAATAGAGATTATGACTATTTACATCGTCCTTATATATAAAGGAGTAAATTAAATAGTAACATAACGCGAAATGCGCAAATATGAACGTTTCATGATAAATTTATCTCACCTTGATTTTTATCACACTTGACCATGAATTTTTATCTTCCAGGAAAACAAGTCATACGATAGCTGCGTCTCGTTTTATTGAATATTGTGTGTGCGCTTTTTTCGCGATGGATAAGATTTCTCGGAAAGAGGCAGGTTGTTCGGAAATTACTGATAAAATCCATTCATATTAAGTATTTATACACTGAGCTCTTTGTTTACGAACAAACTTTAATTAACACGTATGTATCTGTCTACTTACATAAGCGAATTTGAATATGAAAAATATCGAAATATAACAGCAACAGAAAAATTATAAGTACTCGTATGTACGTTTATTAAAGTTCGCGTAAATATTTATTTCGTTCTTTTTCAGTTTATTATTATAAGACAAATGGTTTTGTCTAGCAAGTCTTCTAGAGACAAATAAAACAGTTCTCTTTATTTTTAAATATATTTTATTTATTAATACTTACCAACACTTTTTTAATATCAACCATTTAAATAATTTTAAAAGTTGACAGCGCAGTACGGTAACTCGTGTTTTTGTTATTTTGAAAAAGATCATAAAATTTGAAGTGATTAAAAATAAACTCTAAATAAATCAGCTGTTAGTAATTGGTGTCCCAAAATTAACGCAAGATTTGAATTTGTCGCCATTTGTGAAGTAAAGTGTTGGCAACCCTAAAAAAAAACAATTCTACAGCTGAAAGTTTAGGGTTAGCAAAAATGGAGCGTTACGCGATAGAACAACGTGTCTTCATTGTTGAACAATATTTCAAAAATAATGAAAGCTTGGCGGCTGCAGTTCGAAAATTTCATACAAAATATGGTCGGAATAGTGTTTTAAAATCGTCAATTGTGAAGAGATTAATTGAAAAATTCAGGGACACTGGATCCGTTGAAGACGCCAGACACATTGGTCGTCCAAAAACAAGCCGTTCAAATGTCAATATCGAAGCAGTTCGCGAGGGTGTCGGTGACAATCCAGGAACCTCAATTCGACGTCGTGGACAAGAATTGCAGAATTCAAGAAGCTCTCTACAGCGTATACTCACTAAAGATCAAAATTTAATTAACACAACAACTGAAGCCTAATGACCATGCACAGCGAAGAGAGTTCGTTGAATGGATTATTGAACATCAACAAATGGATGCTGATTTTTCGAGCAAAATCATCCTAAACGATGAAACACATTTTCACCTTGATGGCTTTGTTAATCGCCAAAATTGCCACTTTTGGGTTCTAAGAACCCACATGTGATTGTCGAAAAACAAATGCGTCTACAGCGTGTCATTGTTTGGTGTGGATTTTGGACTGGAGGCATAATTGGACCATACTTTTTTGAAAATGAGGCTGGTCAAGCAGTGACTGTTACTGGTGCTTGATATCGCGACATGATAACACAGTTCTTTCTGCCGAAATTGGACGATATTGATGTGGCCAATATGTGGTTTCAACAAGACGGTGCCACATGCCATACAGCCCGTGAAACAATTCAATTACTGAGACATTTCCAGGTCGTGTACTCTCTCGTTTCGGTATCAGAATTGGCCCCCTAGATCGTGTGATTTAACACCATTAGATTTCTTTTTATGGGGTTATTTGAAATCGCGGGTCTATGTCAACAAGCCCACGACCACCCGTGCATTAAAGGAGAGTATTCAACGCTGCATCAACGAAATTCAGACACATTTATGCATAATGGTCATGGAAAAGTTCGACAAACGAGTGCGTATGTGCATGCAAAGCTGTGGAGGCCATTTGCCCGATGTGTTATTCCATAAATAACCCTATTCTATGTACTTTATGATTCAATAAAAAAATAACAATCAAAAGACTAAAAACTGTGTTTTCTATTTAGTTCAAATCTTGCGTTAATTCTGGGACACTCTTTATGTACAATTAATTTTAACTCGTATGTAGAATACATATAATAAAGAAGACATCTATTAATATAAAATATAAGTTAGAACTATATATGTGTGAAATATATCACAGAAAATAAAAAAAGAAGAAATTGGACACAATTTGTCAACTAAAATTATAAAAGTATTTTAAATATAAACGCAAGAAAAACACTAGGGTACAAGAAAAGACACAAATATTATCCTAAAATATGACCGTTAAAAGAATCATTCAAATGTTAATAACACCCTGTTTACTATGGGTTTCGAGGAATTCACCTCTCATCAGATAAATTTGTGATGCTGACAAATGGTTCTCTGTGGGCTTGTCATACATTTCCCATTCAGAAAAATGATAGTAAAATTCTTTCGTTCAAACGAACAAAAGAACAAGGACGTGTCATCTTGCTAAAATAGGCAACTTACCATTGCGTAAATAGATGAACGCTTTGACTTGGCGAATTGCCATTAAATGAACCTTAAAGAACTCATTCGAATGTTTAATATCCTGGTTACTACGCGTTTCGAGGAATTCATCTCTTTTCAGGTAAACTTGTATTATTAACGAATGATTCTCTGTAGACTTGTTATACATTTTCGATAATGAAAAATGATAGAAAATGCATTACCGCCATATTTCGTTCAAATGAAAGAACAAGGGTACGTCACCTCGTTAAGATAGATAACTGAGTACCATTGCGTAAATAAATGAATACTTTAACTCTGCGAATTGCCATTATGTGAGTCTTAAAAGAATCATTCAAATGTTAATAACATCCTCGTTACTACGCGTTTCGAGGAATTCGACTCTCTTCAGGTAAACTTGTCTTATTAAAGAATGGTTCTCTGTGGGCTTGTCGCCTGGGCAACTTATTTACTTATTTTAGGGAGATAGCACTCCCTTGTTCTTTTGTTCGTTTGAGCGAAAGAAGGAAGTAATGCTTTTTAATCGTTTATCTTAAAATATATTTATTATTCTTAATGTAAGTAATTATTACTATATGTCAGAGAAATAAGTGTATAATTGGAAAGAATAAATATTTCTGAAAAAAAATTTAGTACGCATTCAATGTTATTTATTATACAACGGTGTATCAAATAAAAGCCTTATAATTGCTATAAATTTTATATTGTAACAAATAAGAAAAATCATACATATCATTTTTCGACGTAGTCTTCCTGACGACGAACTATTCCATCGTTTCGGACGTGCATAGATAGCACGTTTAAAGAACTCTTTTAGCCATTTATGCACCGCAGCTCTTCATCACTTCTGAAATGCTTGCCTTCTATTGCTTCTTTGAGTGATTCGAACACATGAAAGTCACTAAAAGCAAGGTTAGGTGAACAAGAGAGATTGTATAAGGCATATACAGTCAGATGTTTTCATGCTATAACAATACACCTAATACCCGTATGCCTCTTGAGGCATCCTTCACATATGTTACGCTGCTTCTTAAGTTTCTATACCACTCGTATATTTGCCACGGTGTCAAATACGGATCACCATACTGCAGTGGATTTCGATAGGTTTTAATATATTCACTACTAAAAAAATCCATAACTGATCGCTGCTCTAACGGGGTACATGTTGATAGTGGGCAGACATTTTTGCTGATACTGCTACCTTCTTTTGTCTTTTAGCATCACTCTGTCCCCTATCGGTCACATCATGAAACTCAAAAAAAAGTATTGCCCCATATCAAGTCAATCATACAAATTTTCGAAATTTTATTGTACTTTTAAGACTTTCATTTGATATATTCTCGTATATTCAAATATATTATTGAAATTTATTTTTATAAATTTTCCTCAGAATTAAGTTATTTATTAACGACTGTAAATAAGTTGTTAATGATAAAAGTTTCACGTCTTATT
>JAVIWB010000820.1:0-17490 GCA_031893035.1 Dermolepida albohirtum | reverse complement strand
AACATTCTTTTAAATCGTAAGATTTCAAAATTTGTATGAAAATATTCAAAGTATGTGACAGTCCACATACTTTGAATATTTTCATACAAATTTTTCTACTCTAACATGTAAACAGGATAAGGAACAAACGAATGAATATGACAAATTTTTATGATAAAGAACGAGCTCATTGTTCTCGCCTTTTTGTTGTTTTATTGTGTTTTGCGTATGCTTATAACTCATCGTTATTTATGGAAAAATTGTTTTTTCTAAACTTTGATTTGGAATAACGAAATATTTTTTGAAATTGCATTATTTCTCTGATAAATAAGGTATTAATTAATTACCAAACAAGAATAGCATTTGGTTTTGTCGAAAGTAAAAGGCGAATGTAAATTTTTTTGTTGATTAGTGCAAAATTGTATTTTAAATAATTCGTAGTAATCATTGGACTGACACAAACCCATACATATACAAAGATGTTTCCGTCAGCGTTTTTCAATATTCCGACAGGAATTATAGACGACAGTGTGCTTCATCCTTAGATATTTATCGCTGAAATTACTGCAGGAGGTGACGTGGAGTTTTTCAAAAAAATCTTGCTCTATAACATTACTTAGATTCATAATCACTCATGAAGTCAAACCCAATATCGCATAATTTAATTAATTAATTAATTATTTAAAACATTGACTTTTCCTTCAAAAACTGCTTATTTATATTTTCTTTTATATATTTATTTAAAACGGTTGATTTAAATCAGTACAAAAATAAACGCAATATACTCGTAGTACGATATTTGAATGTATTAATTTGTCTTTGTACTGAGTAAGATAACATCGATTTCTTTCATCTACTTACTTAACCCTCTGTTTGGCACATGGTTCCAGCCAGACCCTTATGAATTTTTTAGAAACATTCGACGCTTATTGCATGATTTCTAGAACACAAAAAACAGCAGAATTTTTCGACATATCTAAAATAAAGCTTATTTCAGATTATTAACCCGCCGTTTAACACATGGATCCAGCCAGACCTTTTTCGATTTCAATTGTAATTTAATTATACTTCTAGTTGAACTAGCGACTTGAAATTTCGTGACCTTTACTAAAACATTATTAACTATCATCTGTGAATTGGGAGAATACTTCTCATATGAGTTGATAATTACAAGCATATCTTAGTATACATATCACATTAGTACCTCATGTGGTCTGCCCAAACCTTATTAGGGCCGCTTTCCTTTTCAGACGCTTATACTGAAATCTGAAATAGAATAACGAAATGAAAACTAATGCAATTAGATAAAGTGCATTAGGTTTTCATGAAAACGCATGAAATAAAACGATTCAATCGCCGAACGAGTAATAAATTGCTTGACAATATAAAAGTTGTTAATTTGATTTTCAACGTTTGGGAGAACTAATGATTTGGACAACGTGGAGAGGAAATTCCGTCTTGCATGAGATTTGTCGAATCCATCGACTTTTTTGCAAATGTAAAATGCCGCCAATGCCATCACATGTTGATATGTTACAGAAAAAAGCAAGTCCATTACTTTGTTGAGCGTTTCGATGTGAAATGAGTAACCATTTGATCCATGCAATCACCGTCGCCTTTATTCACATCGTAAAAGAAAACTGATTCTTATTTCATTGTTTCGCCCTCACAATGTTTTATATAATACATAGTGGAAAGTAACTTTACGGTTTTATTGTTTTTGACACGTATGTGCAAATTGAATTGCAAAATGAGACGAAAGAACAGGACGAGAGGGATTCCATTTCTCTTTTTTGTTGATTTTCAACACGCACTTCTTTTATTCCTTCGTCTTCTTTGTCTTTGGCTACTCCGCAGTAGAAATCATTTTGTGTTCTCGAGTTTACGAAGTGCAATTCCATGATTACAGTGCAAAGATGTGTCAGGTTGAGCTACCAAATTGATCCTCCGAATGGGTGGAACATTCGCAGATGGTATCGACAGTTTGTAGATACAGGATGTGTATGTAAAGGAAAGAGTCCTGGCCGTCCTCGTGTTTTTGAAAAAAATGTTGCACGAATTCAAACTGCTTTCCAACATAATCCCTCAAAATCAACTCGTCGTGCCAGTCGGGAGTTACAACTGCCTACGACAACAATTTGGCGTGTTTTGAGACGTCGGTTGGTTATGAAACCGTACAAGCTACAGTTGTTACAAGCTCTGCGTCCTGATGACAAACGGAAATGTGTGGCATTTTGTAACGAGATTCATGATGCTATTGATAATGATAACACAAAGATGTGTCAGGTTGAGCTACCAAATTGATCCTCCGAATGGGTGGAACATTCGCAGATGGTATCGACAGTTTGTAGATACAGGATGTGTATGTAAAGGAAAGAGTCCTGGCCGTCCTCGTGTTTTTGAAAAAAATGTTGCACGAATTCAAACTGCTTTCCAACATAATCCCTCAAAATCAACTCGTCGTGCCAGTCGGGAGTTACAACTGCCTACGACAACAATTTGGCGTGTTTTGAGACGTCGGTTGGTTATGAAACCGTACAAGCTACAGTTGTTACAAGCTCTGCGTCCTGATGACAAACGGAAATGTGTGGCATTTTGTAACGAGATTCATGATGCTATTGATAATGATAACACTTTCGCACAACACATCGTGTTCAGTGATGAAGCGACTTTCTATGTTAGTAGTCTGGTAAACAAACACAATGTTCGAATTTGGAGTCTACAGAACCCACATGCAGCCATTGAACATGTACGAGATTCGCCTAAAATCAATGTATTTTGTGCGATATCCTGATCATCTGTTTACGGCCCATTCTTCTTTGATGGAAACACGGTTAACGGTCGGCAGTATCTCGCTATGTTACAAAACTGGTTGTTTCTGAGGCTGCACGAAGACAACTTCATTTTTCAACAAGACGGAGCACCCTCTCACTTGAGTCGCCAAGTGCGTGAATATGTGAATGAAACTCTACCGAACTGTTGGATTGGACGTCAAGGAGCTGGCGACTTAGCATGTCTCAGCTGGGCTCCACGGTCACCGGATTTGACACCCTGTGACTTCTTCCTGTGGGGTTTCGTTAAAGACAACGTTTATGTACCACCACTTCCACAGAACCTCGAAGAGTTGAAGAACCGGATCCGTACTTCCATAACATCAGTGACGAAGGACATGCTTGCCCGAATATGGGAGGAATTTGAGTATCGATGTGATATTGTTCGTGTCGCTGATGGCGGACATATTGAACATCTATAATCTGAACTTGAAAGGTTCGTAAATATGTGTGTAAAGTTTCATATTCATATGTCTTAAAGTTTAATAAATATATGCATTCGAAATGCGTATATTCTTTTGAAACATCCTGTATTTAACGTGTTAAAATTACAAAGAGAAGATAATTACAATTCCATGTGTCGCATTATGAGGTTTTTGTTTGTATCAGACTGTATAGACTCTATAATACGTATATTTATATAAATATTTGGCAGTGACATTCAATCCTATTTTAAGCCGGTCAAGTTCTTATTGCAGCGGAAATTAAAATTTGCTCGTTTAATTCTATATCAAAAATGCTAATTATACATACCGTTATCGAGAGATAACCTTTCAAGCATTTTTTTTATCATATTGTAAAATATTTAAGAAACAAATTGATGGAAAGTTTATATTTTTTACGCACGTTTCCTGAATAAACTTAACATATGTAATATTAAATGTGTTAGTCATGGTGATCAGTACACTTTTCGATACTAAATGTATTTTTAAAGGTTCGAAAGAATGTGCGCGAACTCGTTAAAATAGGTGTTTATTGAAAAATTTGTTAACGAGCATCCTACAAACGCTTATTTTTGACGAACTTTCAACGATCGCTTCCTGAGAATCCGTACTTTATGGTCTGTTTTAATAGTTAAAATTGTGCAAGATATGTGTAATTCCTTCTAAATCGTTTTCGAAAAACAAATAATAATAATGATAATAATGGATTTAGTATTTTATAAATCAAAGATAACACATGGCAAAGTTGATTAAAAGGTTTAAGTTTGCTTTTAAGTTTACTAGTCGGCAAAGTAAGTAGTAATACTAGAACATAATTATTCAGATAACATACCTAGTCTTAAGGCACCAACTTATTTACAATTGTTTGATTTATTTTATGTGCACAAAATATAGATTAAATCATAACGTCTCGTGTTTTCGTTGTTTACTGGAGAAACTGGTTCTATTAAACAAAAAAGTATGATACAATACTTATAAGAAAAGGACAACTTAATTACAATAATTATATAAGAGTCTATAACAGAATCATTCTTCCAAGTTTGGCTTGGTTGTCATTCTAAACATACCGTTTCCTCCTTTTAGATGTCCAGCGTAGCTAATTTATGTTACTGCATTAATGCAGTGCTTCCTGAAGTGTGTGCCGGCCTGAAGACCTAGGAAGGAGGTCGCGAGAGAATTTTCGACAAAAAGCACACCTTGAAGACCAAACAAATGACAGCTTCGTTTGCCGCTCAAAAACTGCTCCGAGCTCTCCAAAGAAAACATGGTTTCAATATTTCATCACTTGATATTTTAACAACGCATCCACTATCTATTCGATATACAGTTAAATTTACCTTATCTTCATTCTTGGCTCACTCTTTAAGAATGCAAGTTAAAATGGAAATAATATGGCATACTGTATATTTTGCTTTATAAGTTTCATAAAGGCAACAACACAACGGGACGTTCGTGGAAAATTCATGGAAACGAACAATAAACGTAAACAGAAATTTTGAACCGAGAAGTACAGCCTGGAAGACGACCTTGTTCTGGACAACTCTTGAGTTAGATGAGGATATATTGATAAACCCGATTAATTAAAATCATATTGTAACTAGTCGAGAAGCTTAGATTTTGATAATTCAGTTAATCATCTATACCTGTATGGTATTAAAAAAATCAGCAAGTGTACTTCTGATGAATTAAGAGAAATGCAAATGTAATAAATAAATAACTAAATTTGGAGTTTTAAAATATTATATTAATAGGTTCATTAAACTTAAAATATGAAATAAATGACAAATTATTAATAATAATAGTACGATACAAACAAGCACTTTTAAAGGTATAAGCAAGAATTTAAAAGCATTGTAATTTTTCATAAGACTAACATCATCAATCAATTCTTTTATCCTAACTTTTGAAAAAATAGGTTGTCATATTCCGATTTCGCACTTTACAATTAGTGTTACGAAGAAGGTTTACATATATCAAACCCTTCGCAAATGTTTCTAGAAATACGAGCTTAAAGTTTTCTTTTTCATTGATTGGATTGTCGGAAAAGCCATTCCGTATTCTATCTGTTATTGATAAGCCATTTATTGATATAAAAGATCAATCAATTATATACATATAACAGGTTTTCCAATAGTGACATAACAATTTTATTTTTTAATATTGAACGTTTTTCATGATTTGTCATCGTTAAAACGTCAGTCAAGGTAAACATTTTTTTCATGATGAAGTTCACGAACAAGCAACGTTTAAAAATTATTAAGAATTACTACCGCAATTCTGAGTCGGTGGTCGCTACATTAAGAGTGCTAACTTTAATCTTCGGTGCACTATAGCACACCAGACAGGCTGTGTGTGCTATAGTGGATAAATTCGAGTCAAAATATTCACTATTGGATGTTCCTGTGGCAGTGAGACAACCGGTCGAAGTAGCGAAAATATCGCAGCCGTAGTTCAAAATAGTTCAAAATAAGCCAAATCAGTCAATTCCACGCCGTTCACAGGAATTGGGAATCTCTCAAACCACATTGTGACGAATTTTGAAGATCAGGTCAATGTAGTTCGCTATCGTGCCATGTTGGAAGCCAGAATTGGATGGACTTGACATCAATGATATGTGGTTCCAACAAGATGGTGCCACATGTCACACAGCTAGTCAAACAATTGATCTATTGAAGAAAAAGTTTAATAACCGTGTAATCTCGAGAAATGGTGCGGTCGAGTGACCAACTCGCTTGTGCGGTTTAACGCCGTTGAATTGCTTTTTATGGGGTTACGTCAATTCGTTTGTTTATGCTAACGAGCCAACAACGTTAGAGGAGCTTGGGAACAATATCGAACGCGAAATTGCCAACGTTCCGGACGATATGTGTGAAAGAGTGGTGGAAAATTGGCTTCAAAAAATCTATCGCTGCAAACATGCTCGCGGTAGTCACATGGACGAGATTTAATTCCATAGTTAAATGTAACATGTGTACTGCACCTGGAATAAATTTCAGTCGAATATCTCAATTATTCTGGTTTATTTAAACACAAAATTGTTATGTCCTTAGAGTAAAACCCGATATATTGGGTCTGGGAAAAAGTTCGTGGCGTTTTTCCCGATAGATGGCATTGGTTGCCGATAACTAAAGAACAACAAGTCACAGCGACACCACCGAGGGCTCGTTTTTTAGATGACCTTCCGAACGTTAGTTTGAGCGTAGAAACATTGTAATCGGTGCAGTGGTTGGAAAGTTATTCGCACTTGAAAATGGAGAAGAATAATGAGAAATTTCGCTATATTCTGCAATATTATTATGATAAGGGGAAGAACGCTGCGCAGGCTTGTGATAAAATTTGTGCTGTGTACGGTGAAGGTACTTTATCGAAATCTGTTGCGCGGAAATGGTTCGCTCGCTTTCGTTCTGGAAATTTCAATGTGAAAGATGAGTCACGCTCCGGTCGTCCAATCACTGAAAAATCTGATGAAATTCTTGAAAAAGTCCAACAAGATAAGCATATCAGCAGTGTCGATATTGGCATGGAGCTAGGCATTGACTACAAAACTGTTTTGAACCATTTACACAAAGCTGGTTACAAAAAAAAGCTTGACGTATGGGTTCCTCATGAGTTGAGCGTGAAAAACATGATTGACCGAATTAACATCTGCGATGCGCTGCTGAAACGGAATGAAATCGAGCCGTTTCTGAAACGTTTAATAACCGGAGATGAAAAATGGATTACGTACGATAATCGGAAGCGTAAAAGATCGTGGATAAAGGATGGTGAGCCGTCACAAGCGTTCGCTAAGCCAACATTGACGCCAAAAAAAGTGATGCTGTGTGTATGGTGGGACTGGAGGGGAATCGTCCACTACGAGCTACTTCCAACTGGTCAGACGATTGATTCTCAACTCTACTGTGCACAACTAGAGAGATTACGCCAGGCGATTGAAAGAAAACGGCCCGAATTGATTAATAGGAAAGGTGTTGTCTTCCATCATGACAACGCCCGACCACACACTTCTTTGATGACCCGTCAAAAATTGAGAGAGTTTGGTTGGGAAGTTTTGATGCACCCACCTTACAGTCCGGATATAGCACCCTCTGACTATCATCTGTTTCGATCTCTGCAGAACTCTCTCAATGGAATTAAGTTGGTTTCAAAAGAAGCCTGTGAAAACTACTTGATTCAGTTTTTCGACCAGAAACCACAGAAGTTTTTCACCGATGGGATCATGGATCTACCAAAAAAATGGCAAAACATTGTCGATAATAATGGAGCATATTCAGTTTAAATGAATTCGTCCACGCGCCATGCGGGGACCAGTTGAATTTTACTGAAAAAACGCCACGAACTTTTTCCCAGACCCAATATATCTATATATTTCCCGTTTTCTTCGATAACCTTTTACCAGCTTTCGGTGAGCTTCATAATTCCTAGTTTACAGAAGAACATACATGTCTCTATCAATAAAAAATTTGCAAGGTACTGATTCATAGCTTCATTTGAGTCAAACTTTACACCAGCAAAAAAAGTTCTAAAGAGAACAACACAAGTGGAAGTTTGAACGCGCAAGCTCAAGATCCAATAATTTTCTACAGGCATTTAAACTTATATTTGATGAAATATCACTCCTTTGCGATTAACGCACTTTGTACGTTTCTGGATGAGGGATTTGTTTAAAATGTCCAATTGCCGATAGTACACACTTGAATTAATTTCTTTATTCCTCGCTCGAAAAACATGACACCTTTAAAATTCCACCACACCTTCATCTGGTGAACGTCTATTTTCGATTACATTTTAGGCGAATTTTCTGATTGGGACCAAGACCTTCGCACCCATTATTGTAAACTTTTCGCCACCAATTATCAGTCGTTTCAAAATATACCCAATGACATTAGAAGTGTTACACCTAGAAGGAATAGTTTCCTGGACGTGATGTTTTGGTAATGTGATAAGCTTAAGTCAAGAATGAAACGATCAGATTTCCAAGAAATTTTATTAACATTAATTTGAAAAAAAATCAATAATGTGTTTGGCGACCCCGTAGCTGTAGACACTCCTGTACACGTCTAGGCATCGACAAAATAAGATGGTCGATGTCTGCTTGTGGCACCTCGTTCCAAGCAACTTGAACTTGGTGGATTAACTGTGCCAGAGTTTGTGGAGGATGGTTCAAATTGGTCAGTCTTCTCCCCATTATGTCCCACACATGTTCGATGGGATTTAAATCCGGTGAACGGGGTGGCCACGGCAAAACATTAACGCCAGCTTCTCGTAGAAAGTCCATAGTACGACGAGCAATATGTGGACGCGCGTTGTCTTGCTGAAAAAGGACGTGTGGACGGCCATCTAGATAAGGCAATAAAGTGGTTTGTAGGACGTCATCAACATAACGCGCAGCTGTCATACTGCCCCGAATAAACAGAAGAGGTGATCGGCTTCCATATGCAATAGCCCCCCAAACCATTACTCCAACAGTCCTGTGCACATGCCTCTCAACAGCAAATCCAATATCACGTCGCTCTCCACGACGGCGTCTTACCCTCTGACGTTTGGACTGGTGCAGAGAACGGCAGCATTGGGAAGCAGAATGGCATAATGTCGTATTCAGCGACGAATCGCGATTCTGCCTAGGCATGCATGATGGCCGTCAGAGGGTAAGACGCCGTCGTGGAGAGCGACGTGATATTGGATTTGCTGTCGAGAGGCATGTGCACAGGACTGTTGGAGTAATGGTTTGGGGGGGCTATTGCATATGGAAGCCGATCACCTCTTCTGTTTATTCGGGGCAGTATGACAGCTGCGCGTTATGTTGATGACGTCCTACAAACCACTTTATTGCCTTATCTAGATGGCCGTCCACACGTCCTTTTTCAGCAAGACAACGCGCGTCCACATATTGCTCGTCGTACTATGGACTTTCTACGAGAAGCTGGCGTTAATGTTTTACCGTGGCCACCCCGTTCACCGGATTTAAATCCCATCGAACATGTGTGGGACATAATGGGGAGAAGACTGACCAATTTGAACCATTCTCCACAAACTCTGGCACAGTTAATCCACCAAGTTCAAGTTGCTTGGAACGAGGTGCCACAAGCAGACATCGACCATCTTATTTTGTCGATGCCTAGACGTGTACAGGAGTGTCTACAGCTACGGGGTCGCCAAACACATTATTGATTTTTTTTCAAATTAATGTTAATAAAATTTCTTGGAAATCTGATCGTTTCATTCTTGACTTAAGCTTATCACATTACCAAAAAATCACGTCCAGGAAACTATTCCTTCTAGGTGTAACACTTCTAATGTCATTGAGTATAGATCGTTTTTCTCAAGTTTGCATAATATCGAACTTACCGATGTATCCTAGCTTTTTCATATGATAATGAACACTTGAATGATGGATGTGTAACGTTTCTGTAATCTCTTGTGTCATATACCGTGAGCAGTGATTTTATTTTGTCATTAACCTCAATAGACTTCCTTGACTGTTAGTATTGACGTTCTTACAAAGGACTGTCATCGTAAACTTATCTTTTCAAAAGCTTGACGCGCTAGTGAAAGGTTCCTCCCTTTACGGAAGTAAAAGGGTAAAATATGATGAAAATGCACATTTTGATCTTCCGTTTTAAACTTTATATAAATTTTCACTCAATGAAATATCTCGACTTTTCCAAAATCAAGTTTAAACTGTTGGCAGTCATATGACATAGCATAGAGATAGAACACGTGCCCAAAACTCTATCGTAATTGAGCTACAAGCATTTGTAGTTTTAAATAATCCAATTATCAAGATAGACTTTCGGTGAACGTTTGGTGTGACGACCGTTTCATTGCTTCGTTTATAATCAAATAACGTCTCACGGCAATTCGTTATTGACGTTTCCTGGAAAATGATCTTACACAATTATTGGATGACGTTCCTCTTAATATAAGATGACGAATGTGGATATAGTATGACGGCTTACTTCCGCACTTTGATATTTGGTAGATAAGATAACAGATGTTCTTAATCAAAATTATACGAACCGGTGGATTGGAAGAGGTTCAGCAGTTGCTTGATAGCCTTGGTCAATAGACTTAAATTCCCTAGGTTATTTTTTATTTGGAAGGGTTAAAAATTTGGTTTACGCAGAACAACTTGAAAACAGAATAACTTGTTGCTGGAATTATAGAAGCCGTATAAACTATTCATGCTGATCCTGAGACTGTTAGCAGAGCTGCTTCTTCAATTCTAACAAGAGCTGGACTATGTATACAACAACTGGGTAAACATTTTGAACAGTCAATACAATAAAGCGACTTCTTTTTAAATGATTTTCATTGAATTTTTTTTACGGTATATAATACCTGCATTAGTAAGGTTATCTAAAACTACAAGTGCTTGTAGCCCAGTTACGATAGAGTTTTGGGCGTATGTTCATTAGACGTATTTAACTTGAAATTGCTTTAGTTTCAATTGCATCCTTAAGCTATGGCAATCATGTCATAGGACACTCGGTATATATAAGTATATATTATATTATATATAAAATCTTTCTATACTGAGATGTTAAAAATCAAAAGGAAGCTTCGACACTAAATGATTTACTAGAAAACAAAAAGCTTCAAGCACAATTGGTGAAATCCGATTGAAACAAAATAATTTAAATACGTAAGACGCCTTTGATTAAATCTATTAAATGGTTATTTGATCGTTCCTGTGACGTACTGTTAAATGACCTTCTCACTCAATCATCTATTGATTAACAATAAATACGCTTTCTTAAAGAGAAAATATTAACCAAAGAATGTCACTAATACAAAATAATTCAATTTAATAGTTTAATTCAATAGTTTCTATTATGCTAAAAGATACACTTTATAGAATATGTAAAACTGGCCTATACGAGTATTTATTCCTATATTCTGTTCCCGAATCTGACTGGAAATTTTAACATTTAATTTACTAAAATTTTCAAGTTAAGTGTCCAGGATAGTCTCATATTTCAAAGTATTTTCACATAGCTACTTAAATCACAATTCTATATACGAAAAGAAATAAAACGTCCACATCAACGTCTCCAAGATTGATATAATGAATTCAAATATTGAAGAGATCTTGCGAAAATCAATATGCCGGAGGTAAGCTTGTCGTGATAACAATAAACAAATTTTCAATGCTCCAAGATCGGTATATACGGACTAGAGAAATTGTTAAGAACATTAGATTTTCCACACAGTATTCGATCAACTTATCAAAAACTTTGATATGAAAAAATTAAACGAAAAATAGTTACTGGGAATGTTGTCATCAAATATGAATCCGTATTCTTATACGTGAGCACTTTTTGAAATTGTTTAAGGAAGATATGTAAATTTGGACATTAGGATAGCCGAATGTTCATCATACTACAAACAAATTTATCATTTTTTGAGGTGTCCAACCAAACATTTACGATTATAGATAAAGAATTACCCCTTTGAGGTGCTTTAACAAAGAACGATGAAGACAATTAATTCAAAATTGCTGTTTCATTAAGAAGTCCTACCAAAGTAATTTTACAGAGATTAGACAATTTTCTTTTCATGAAGCAATGCTATTTGCTAAATGGTCTTTGAATTAATAGAATACTATATACTTCCACGAGACATAGATGTGGTGTTTTTGTAGGGGTGAACATTTTTTTCCAAGAGCCTAGTGAAATGTTGAAACGTGACTGAAATGTGTATTGCGGTTAAGAAAGATTTTATTAAAGCCTAATTTTTTTCCGGTCATTAACAAACTTTTTGAAAATCACTTAGGGATAAAACAATGGGATATCTCCCCGTGCATTTGTGTCCATAGTTTGTTTTTTGAATAATGTATTGCTAAAGTATACTTTTGACTTTCTAAACAGAGAGTATTAAATCCTTTGTCATAGATAATAGAATCGTCACCACTTATTTGTTCTATAATAGCTTGTTAACAAAAATTGAAGAGGCATAAGGTTAAATTGATATATCACTTCAATTGATATTAAAAAGAATTCCATTTCCCCAACTAACAACCTTTAAAAAAGAAAAAAACGGTATATTTTGAATATCTGATATAATATTGAGCCGATTAATGTGCTTTATTATCATCATGTTTACACATGAAGTGTAACAAAATACATTTCCCACGTGACACATCAATCAGAATTACTTAATGTTCTTATACATCTCATTGATATAGCTAAATAGTGTGCCATTATGTTTCATCAAAATCAATTAAAAGTTTATATGTATATTATTAAAATATGCGAACATACTGATACACACATATGTATGTTTGTAGTTTTGATTAACGTAACGAGTTATGGAAAGTCAAAATAGTTAAAAAGATCAAAATATAAATTGACTTTTTCGTAACTAAATTTGTGTTATTCTTTTCTGGTCATATTAGAAGCGGCATTTGTACGTTTTAAAATATGGTGAAGGTCTGAATCTATTTATAAAATACTCGCAAATATTTGTACGGTGTTTTAAAAAAGAAGTCAATTGAACGCGATGAATTTAAAAGGTTTTCTGTCAATATTAATAATAAACATAGTAGGAATATTTCTTTATGATAGTTGAAATAAATGTTCTAATTTTAAATCTGTATAAAAAAATCTATGAATAGAATCAGATTATTAATCAATATTTAATTCTTACAAATGAGCGTTTTTGATAACAATCACTATCAAAAGATAATAGTACATCACGTGACATATATTGTATATATAGGCAATTACTATTTGATAATACTGTAAATAAACGTATAGACTACCTTTCTGTAACAGGCATTGTTTTAGATTTCAGTTCGTAAAATTCTTGATTTTTCGGTGTTCCCAGAAGTTCCTCGAAGTCAATATTCTGCAAGTCGAAGTCTTCAGTTATATTATAAGCGGACAAGTCAAAACCTAGATCTATGCCTGATTCCGTCATTTTCGTTTTCAAAATTCCAATAAGTCACGTAAAAACTAACGTCAATCACATATTAAGTTATAAACACAAAACTGTTACTATTTATATAAACATATGTCACCCCGACCCCATGTAGATACGAAACAGTGCAAAATTAAGAGAACTGTCAAATACTAACAATTTCTATACGATTACGAGCAAGCGTGAAGTTCGGTTAAAATCGCTGTCAATCGTATCGTTTCGCGGGCAATTTTGAAAACTCCTATCAAGTTAATAGAATCTTAATTGGCGGGAGGGAGCCGACAAAAATATCTGTGCCGCATTTAGTAATCAATTAAAAACTAGCATGCATTCCACAAGTAATCAGTATAATCGAGAATTACATATATGTATGTATACTAAATTGTTACACTACGCAATTATGTTAACAAATAATTTGATTTTGTTGCGTTGAAAGTTTAAAACGCATTATATTGTGATGGAATAATATTGTAAATAACTCTGAGTTTATTTATAACAAAATACATATTACTTACGAAAGGAAGATAAACCTACATTTAAAAACCGTTTTGAAAATAAACCCTTTCAAAAGAAAAAATCAGATCCGGACTAGTCCAAATGCTCCAAGAATAATAACGATTACCATTAATATTGTAATAATGGTGATTGCTTAATGAATAAAATGACATTACTTTAAACTTTAAATTAAATATATTAAGGACCACGCTCTTATCTTTCGTCGATATGGATATCAAGTAATTTTATAATTATATTTATAATGCGGTATAATGCGGTAAGTTTTTTTATACCTCTCAATATATTGTAGATATTGCTATTGTATTTTCCAGTTCATAAAACAGTTCATCTAAAAAGACGGTCAGAACATGTATAAATGTATAATGAAATTATTGCGAACATTCCTAAGTTTCATTTTCGTAGTCCAAATATGAACATACCATCCACTAAATAATAATTTATTTTCAGGCTATTTTATGTGATTACAATTTAATAATTACATAATACTTAATATAACGTAAAAACAAGTTAGTATATGATACATACACATAGTATTACACAAATACAACTTAAACGTACATCCAATATCTATGGCAGTAAAGAATAAAAGTCATTGACCAAGAGAGAGCAATATGCCAGTCATCTGCAACTTATGAAGACGTTACTTGGTGATCTAGGGATTTCGCAATCATTACGTAAAACCTCGCAGGCTTAGTAAATTTGATCCTACGTCATTTCATTCTAGTTTTATTCTCTCAACGCTACCACCAAATTCTTTAATGAAAACTCCTTTTAAGAATATATCAAAATTAAAATCTAAAAAGAATTGGCAGAGGATACATATTTCATGGGACCGTACACTCATTTAGTTGCAAGTTGCTTGAGAGCGTGAAGACAGACATGAACAGTAGAATTGCTGAGCATGTTTTTTATTAGATTAAATATATCAGAGGAATTCCGGCAATAATAAAGTCAGAAGAACTAATTAACCCCAACAAAACTACCTTTGAACACAACTAATTGTTGTGTACAAGCTTACAATATCATTGTTTTGCTTGAAACACGGCTTTACATATTATGGACTTGGAATTGTTTCCCCTTATTATATTATTTGTGGTGACCGAAAGTTTTCTTTTGTTAGTGGTATTTTAATAGCTTTAAATAATATAAGATTGTAGATACTACTCTAATTGGTGATATTGTATTCCTTGTGGATTTAATTATATGTAGATGTAATGTAAACCATCTAAGCTTTTTAATCTGCTGAGCGTATGTTCCTCCAGACATTTCTTGAGTTATTTAGATTTGTTATTTTTAGTACTTAAACATCAGCTACTTTGTGAATTTGTAATACTCACCGATGACTTTAATATACTATACTTCACAAACTTGAGTATTACCTATGCAAAATCTTCAAATGTTAACTATTTTTGTGATATAGTTGGGTTAAGTCAACATAATGGAGTGTTAAATCACAATCTAAGTACGAAGTGTGGCTATTAAATAACGAGACTGACGCTGTAAAACATTTTATTTTGATTTAATACATATTTATTTTCAATATACACTCCTCCCCTATCCCTACAACGCTCCATGCGAATCTTCCATTGTTCGAAACAGTGTTGGAAGTCTTCTTCTGTCCGCTCCTTCAGGACGCGTGCCGCTTTCGCTTTCACAGCTTGAACGGACTCAAATTTTATTCCTTTTAATTCAGATTTCGCCTTAGGAAACAGATAGAAGTCGCATGACGCAAGATCCGGCGAATAAGCCGGATGGTCTAACACTAGAATGCTGTACTTGGCTCTTGACTGACAATGCGAAATGAGCCGGTGCATTGTCTTAGTGGAGAATCCATGACTTGTCCTTCTACATTTCGGGTCGGTTTTTCCTTATTCTTTCACGGAGTTGAGCAAGAACGTGAAAGTAGTAACGTTGATTAATAGTTTGACCTTCAGGTGAAGGTATACAATCCCATGAATATCGAAAAAAAAGTCATCATTACTTTGAATCTTGAAAATACTTAAACCACTTAAAAACACGTGCACGCGATAAACATTTATTGCCATATACTTCTTTCAATAAATTATAACTTTCGATAGTGGTTTTTCCAAGTTTCATGTGAAATTTCACAACAATTAGTTGCTCTATTGTTACACATAACATTTTCCCGGCGAAACAAAAACACAACTCTAATGCGAACGAAGGCTACGGCTATACTGATTTGTTCACAGAGGTGAGAGGCACTGCATTCGAAAAAGAAGGCTTCACGATAAATAGCTATCAGTTGTAGGCGTTTGACGAATGCGCACTTTTCCTGTACTAGCGTCAGTGTCGTTATTTAATAGCTACACCTCGTATACTAGGTCTTGTCTTATCCAATATCTGCCTAACATCAACTTTCCATTGGTCCCTGAGATCATATATCATCCTTCACTGGATGTCTATTTTCAACTTTTATGGACTCCCAACCTATTAAATTTCGTTTTACTAATGATCGTAGTTTTAACTTTAGTAAGGTAGATTTCTATAAGCTTTATAATGTTGATTCGTTGTACTTAGACTTGTATACAGATGTTGTCAACGCACTAGAATTTTACAAAACTTTATATGGAATTTTCGTTAAATCGATGCCAACTAAAATATATAGTACCCAGTGGCGGCTCGTGAGTATTTGACATGGTGAGGCAGATAGAATAATAAATATTCAAAATTGTTTACAATTGATTAATAAACTCTATATACCTACTACATATAAAAACAGTTTATATATATTTATATATATATATAGGGCTTCCAGTACAAACAGGGCTGCCAGACGTGAACTGAGCCCTATATCGCGCCCCATTCGATTTTTAAGGGAAAACGAAGTTTCAAAGCAAACCCTTGTGAAACGAAAATAAATATTCTAAAAAATCAAACAAATTCTAAAAACATTAATCGAAAATAAGAACTCAATCTTCTAGGATTTAAAAATAAAAAATAAATACATTCCTATTATAATATAAAATTTAATAATATAACAAATATATACATATATATGTATATATATATAAATGTATATATATATAAATCAACAACAATCCAATAACAAAATTTCAAAATTACATGCAAAATGAAAATATTTTAAAATACAGAAAATTTCCTTTATTGGCATTGCACGTAGAATTACATTTAATAGATTTTACTTCTTGTATAGCAAAGGTATCCTCCGGTTTTTTGTGTTAGCAAAATAATCAATTACATCATTATAAAATCGTTCATCCCTCGTCATCGTTTTAACCAATTCCTTTTCGATTGCAATTAGTGCACAGTTACTAAGTCTTTGTTGTCCAATTGTATTTCTAACATACGATTTTATACGTTTCAATGTGAAAAAACTTCGCTCAACGGACGCGGAAGTTACCGATATGGTAACTACTATACTTAGCAATTTAAAAAGTTCTGGCATACAGATGGCTAACTTTTGTTCGTGCATAAATCTTAACATTTCACATGGTGTTTTAGAATTACCAAGGAGTTGCATGTCACTATAAATAACAGCTAATTCATTTTTTAATTGAATTTGATCAAAAAATTTATATTGTTCAAACAAATTATTTAAGAGCCTCTGAGGAAATGCCTTCGAATATTCTTCAAATTTACTTTCTGTTAATAAATCAAAAAAAGCAAGTTTTTCTAAATCAATAAATCTAATTTCAATTTGACTAATAAACGTATCTAGAATTTCGAAAAATAATTTTCTATAATTTTGTTTAGTATCTGGAACGTCATCAATTCTACGCCTTTTATGTGCAACAGATTCGTCAGACATCGAATTTTCATAT